>JAHIAM010009863.1:0-18161 GCA_021605205.1 Aegilops longissima | reverse complement strand
CATGTCCTCGAATGAAAATGATGCCTCTTTGCACACAAAAGCATAGCAAACAGATTTGCTAGAATCTAGCTCATCAATATCAGATTTGGTGGCAAGTAAACATGCACTTTTCAATATAATTTCAAGCAACACTAGATGGTTTATTATTATGCTTCATTTGTTGCTCAAATTCTTTTGCCACAATCTGATTTTCACTCTTATTTTCTCCTGTTTTGCATTATTAGCTCTATTAATATCATCTTTCAAAATGGAACCAGGAGTCATAGGAAGCAAAGTAATACTTTTATCCTTATGAACAAGAGTATACGATTGTTTCTACCATGGTGTACGAATTTTTATCAAATTGCCATGGTATACCAAGTAATAAGGAACATGCTTGTCAGAGCTAATTCAATTCAATGGATCAAGTCTCGTGCTCAGGTCATCCCGGATCAGAATGCCGACACCACACAAGATTCAAGGATTTATAGCAGAGTAGCAATCACACACTCATTACGCTGCTTGTCCAAAAGAGGACTTATTACAATAAATATGGCTTAAGGCCATCTAATAACAATAACAGCGGAAGGCTTGGAAGATAAGTGAGTCCATCAACTCCATCGGCATCACTGAGTATAGAACCACGACCTAACACCTTACTCGTCGTCTGAAAAGTCTGCAACATGAAAGTTGCAGCCCGAAAACGGGTCAGCACATGGAATATGCTGGCAATGTAACACATAGAGAGAAATGAAGGAAATAAGCCTATACTACATGCATATATGGCTGGTGGAAAAGCTCTACGGTTACGGTTTTGCATAAAGCTAATTTTTCCCTACTGCAAAGGAATAATTTTGTTTAACTATCATGGTGGTTGTTAAACATTGAGAATGGTTGACAGCATCCTCAATCCCAATTAAAAAGTACTCATTAAAACCCAATAACATTAATTAGAAGTAACATGATGAGATTCACATGATATTCAAGTACTAGATACTCAAGACGCCCATAACCGGGACACGACTAATCATGATTAGTTTATACACTCGCAGAGGTTTGCATGACTATTCCCCACAAGACTCGATCGCCTCCGCTTGGTTCTCTGACTACATGGTGTTTGAGAGACTGATGACCGAGACATGCCTTTCGTAAGCACTAGCACCTTACATGTGGGTAGACCGCACAACCTACATCCCCTACATCAGCTAGCCTACCCAGAAGAGTTCGTACAACTTACTCAGCTATGCCGACCATATTGGCTTGTGGCTGCACACGGAAGTTTCTAGTTTGAATAATCTTATGATCCCTTAGAGCCGGTGGCGGTCCAAGAAATACAGTAAGTCCTCGATAGAAACCAGTGCCTCAATCCACCCAGATGTGTGTTTGTTGCCACCTTAGATAAACCATTAATTAACAATCTCACATCTGTCATGGATATTCACTCACCCAATCCACGCTTCACCGGCATAGCATGGCATAATAAGCAAACATAGAAGTAACTCCCAAGGTTTCATAAGTAAAACAGTAATAGGTACTACCTCAATCTACTTCCCATCCCACAATTTAAGTTGATCCTAAACATGCAAGTGTTTGAGGAATGGAGCTATTGCATTAAACTGGTAGTAGAAAAGGTATGATCATGTTACTTGCCTTGCCGACGATCCGCCAAACCTAGAGACTCGAACTAACAAGCGGCGACCGGTGATCTAACGCAGACAAACAACAAGCATACAATAAGTACTCATCTAATGCACAGGAAAATCTCGAATAAAAGATCTAACCAGAAAGTTCAACTTAAGAACCCCGTTGCAAAAAGAATCGAACCAACTAAAGCAACGAAAGTCTAATGTCAAAAGAAAATGACTCGGTTTTAGCAATTTGAAACTAGGTCAAATTTACAGTAGAAAAACTTTGTTTAAGTGGATTAGTCGGAACGGCGTTTCAAACGAAACTCCAGCGCTTGAATCACCTGATTCCGATAAACGAGCGAGAAAATAAACTGATTCAAGATTGGATCGAAATCGAATTGGAAAATAACGGATTAAATCCGATTAAAAGAAAGACGACGAACGGTTAAACGAACGGACGCTCTAATGTAAACTAACCGCTAACGCGTTCATTAGAACGAACGGATCGTGAACGCTCACTAATTAACAAAACCGACTAAAAAAATAAACCAATCTAGGGTTTTTTTAAAAAACGAACAACGAAAAAGAAAACCGGAACGGTTTTTAGAACAAAACCGAACTGGGAGGGTGGGCGGCGGCTACCTCCGGCGAGGTCGCCGGGCGGTCGGGTTCGCGGGTCGGCGAGGGCTCGGGTCGGGCGCATGGCGGCGAAGGCGACGGCGCCGGGCGACTGGCGGCCTGGGCAGGCGGGCGAGTCGGCGGGTCGCGGCAGGCGGCTCGGGTGGGTCGAGGGCGGCGGCGCGACTTTTAAGGAGGGAGGGGTGCTGCTTGGGGAGGGGCCACGGCGGGGCGGCGTTGCCCCCGAGCCGACTCGGCGGCGGGCGCTGTGACTCCCAAGGGAGGCGGCGGGGGCTGTCGGGCTGGCCTTGGCTCGGCCAAGCGCGGTCCTTTAAAAAAAAAAAACGAATTAAAATAAAACTAAACGAACTCCAAACTTAAAAAATAATTTTCCCGACTCCTAAAAATGAGTCAACAAAATGAATCTTTAATACGGGCCAAAATGCATATTTTTAAAATACTCATTTTTTCCCTAAAGCAAATAAACTTCAAAACCAAAATTTGATTTATTTATTAAATCTTCATTTTCCTAAATGTTGGGAAAGTCATATTATTCCTCTCTTATTTTTTTATTGGAAAATATTTGAAGATAAATAAATAAACTAAATGATCCTATTTTCAAAATTTGAGAAACCCAAATATGAAAATAATGAAATTCCAACTTCTCCGAGGGTCCTTGAGTTGGGAAATTTTCTAGGATCGAAAATGCGAGAAAATATGATATGCATGATGACTTAAAGTATAACATTCCAAATTGAAAATTTGGGATGTTACAAACCTACCCCTTAAGATGAATCTCGCCTCGAGATTCGGGTTGGCTAGAAAATAGGTGAGCGTGGTCCTTGAGCAAATCTTCCTCTTTCCTGTGTGGCTTCATCTTCAAGGTGGTGGCTCCAATCAACCTTGCAAAACTTGATAACCTTGCATGCAGTAACTCACGGCATAATCGAGAATCTTGACTGGTTTTTCCTCATATGTTAAATCATCCTTAACTGAATTGCTTCCAAAGGGCACCGTGTTCTTAGCGTATCTCTCGCTATCTCGAGTGACATTTCTTCACCGAGAAACATGGAATACATCATGAACTCCCGATAGTCCCTCCGCAATTCCAGCTTATAAGCAATTCTCCCATGCTGTAAAATCTTATACGGTCCAACTAAACGTGGTGCTAATTTTCCTTGAACTCCAAAACGCTTAACTCCTCAAGCGGGATACTCTAAGATATACTGCTCCAACTTCATACTCAATCGCTTTGCGCTTTGAATCCGCATAGCTCTTCTCGTCTCGACTGGGCTACCTTGAGCCTATCTCAATCAATTTAACCTTCCGCCACTCTTCATCAAATCTGGTCCAAACAACCGACGATCTCCGCCATTCCCATGACAACGGTGTCCTGTGATCTCCTTCCATACGTAGCCTCGAAGGTGCCATCTTCAAGCTGGTTTGGTAACTGTTGTTATAAGAAAATTCTGCATACGGCAAATTATCATCCCAACTAGATCCATAATCTAGTGCACAAGCTCTCAAAGATATCCTCCAAAATCTGATTGACTCTCTCACCGTCCATCGGTCTGGGTGGAAAGCTGATCAATTCCACCGTTCCCAATGTTTCGTGTAACCGTTCCAAAACTTTGAGGTAAATTGGGTTCCTCTATCTCGATACGATACTCCTCGAACTCCGTAAACACACAATTTAGTCATGTATATCTTTGCCAACTTAGCATCGCTATAGGTAGTCTTGATCGAATGAAATGAGCTACCTTCGCAAGCGGTCGACTATAACCCAAATCGAGTCATATCCGAACGAAGTCTTTGGCAAACCTGTGATGAAATCCATGCCTAGTTTATCCCACTTCCATTCGGTATCGGCAATGGTTGTAATAACCTGTTGGCTTCGATGTTCTCGCCTTTACTCGACATACATCGCAAACTGCTACATACCCGCAATATCCTTCTTCATTCGCCCACCGTAAAGTATTCTTCAAATCCATACATCTTGGTATTTCCTGAATCGAATAGTGAATCATGAGTTTTGCAAAATCAACTTCGATCTCCAAGTTATTTGGCATAAACACGGTCCTCAAACCATAGGGTATCGTGGCTCATCCTCACTAAATCCTTAGCTTTTCCTTCGCCATTTTCTCCTTTATAGAGGCAACTTCCTTGTTCCGCTTTTGGCTTCTCGATTTTGTCCATCACAGATTGTCTCCAATGTTGCGATAGCCTCTAACTATTTCAAACATAGCTCCGAAGGTCCCTGCCAACTCATTTGGTATCCCTCCCATCATTAGGTATCGACGCGGTTTCACGGCTCAAAGCGCCTTTCACAACGTTAGCTCTCTTCCGGGTGATAATGCAATCTCATATCACAATCCTTGATAAGCTCTAACCATCTCCTCCGTCTCCAGATTTAATTCTTCCTGTGAAGATGTACTTCAAACTCCTTGTGGATCCAGATATACTTCACCAATGATTTCCAATGAGAAAATGTTCCATAAGTCAATGCATTAACGTTGCTAATTCCAAATCATGTGGTATAATTTAACTCGAGGCTTGTTGTCGTGGAAGCATACCTAAACAACTCTTCCTTCCTGCATAAGACCGCTTCAAGTCCTCGACGGAAGCGCCGTAATACACCTCATAACTTGGTCCGATCCGCAATATTATTACCGTGAGGTAACCAATCTTTTCTTCAACTCCCGAAAACTTGCTCCCTCACCCATGAATTTGCATCCTCTTCAACAATTCTATTATAGGCTTTGCAATCCTTGAGAAATTTCAATGAATCTTCTAGTATCCTCGCGAGTCCAAGGAAACCCGAATCTCCTCCATCACGTTAAGCTTCCCATTTGGTTACGGTTCTCAACCTTTGTGGGGTCAATCGCTATTCCTCCTGACATAACATGTCCAAGAAACTAACTTCCAGCCAAAACTCACATTTGCTGAACTTGGCATATAACTGGTGTTCCCTTAGTTTCTCCAAAACCAATCGCAAATGTTCCTTATGTTCCTCTTCATTCTTCGAGAAAATCAAAATATCATCAATGAACACCACTATTTAACTTATCCAAAAACTCCATAAACACCTTGTTCATCGTGTTCATGAAATAGGTCAAAAGCGTTAGTTAGTCCAAATGACATAACGGTATACTCATACAGTCCATATCTCGTGGTAAACACTGCTCTTAGGTATGTTGTAACACCCGGATGATTAAGCAACAAGAATCACCTCTTGCCATCGCGGACTAAACTCACGCTGATTCAACCCGTCTAAAACAAATCCAAATCAAAAGCAAACGATAAAAGTTTCCAAGAACTAAAACTAAAATGTTCGGGGTTGTCAAAAATAACAAACCCAATTATGGTGGGTGCATACATTTTTGTAAAGTGTTTTGGTATTTTAAATAAACTAAACAGAAAAGAAGAAAAAAGAAAAAGAACAAAATAAATAAAGAGAAGGAGGAAACCCACCGGCCCAACTAGGCCAGCCCTCCACCCCGCCCAACAATGGCACCATGGGCCGCCCAACCGCCACCCCTTATCCACTCCCCCAACCACTGTCATAGAAACCCAGCCTCACCTGCCCCGATCCCTCTTCTCCTCCATCCTTCGATCTAGATCAGTCACGATTCACCTCGCTGTCATACTTCGACGCCGATTTAATTCCCGCCTGGACTGCAACCTCTCCACACACTCCACTCATACCGCCCGCCTGATCACGCCACTCCCCACGGAGGCATCACGCTGGCCACTGCCCCGACTTCCGCCTACCACCGGATCCTCCTCGACGGGCCGCCCGGACCATGAACCTCCTCACGGCCGCCACCCGAAGCCCCTGAGCCCGCCAGAGACCCCACGATCCCCCTGCGTGAGCTCCGCCACCACCTCCGCCCTCCTCCTCCTCCCGAACGACGCCTGGGCCTCGACTCTCCCGTGGTCGCTGCCCGGCCACCAAGGGCCACCAAGGCCACGCCAGCCCCACCTCCCTCTCTTTCCCTCGCCGAGCAGTGCTTTTCTCCTCCGCCGCGACCCGACGCCCGCACCTGGAACTTCAACGCCGGCCGATGACTAAACGGTCACGGGCCGAGCCTCAGGCGGGCGCACCACGGCGCGCCTCCCCGCCCTCAGCACGCCTAACGGAGACGGACCTCGCCGCCTCGCCGGGCGCCCAAGCTCGGCGCAAGTCCGCCGACCTTTCACTCTCCATCGACGCGCCGCCTTCCCTTTTCTCTGGCGCTGGCGCCAGCTTGCTGGGGCTACCGAGGCGAAGTCCGGCGAAGCCCCGGCCGGCCATGCGGATGTTACCGAGCTAACTCGCCTTCGCCGACGCATGTTACTTGGGCCCCGGCCACATCGACCGATGGGCCCAGGCCCTCCTCATGACTTTGGCCAACAGAGTTTGACCGTCTACCCACCTCCGACTCATGACAGTGTGGCCTAGTTACAAGTAATCTATTTTAAAAATAAAAGGAAAAGGATAATGAAATTTAAATAAATAATAAATAAAATGAATAAAACTAATTAATTAATTAATTAATTAATTAATTAAGCGATTAATTAAACCTAATAACTAGTTAACCTAATTAACTATTGTTAATTAAACTTAACTAAGTTAATTAGTTAGCAGTATGACCTAACGGTCCCACATGTCGAAGTTGACTTAGTCAACCAGGTTGATCGCCGACGCCGCATGACATCATGCCGACGCCATAAATACATTTTCGAATTAATTAATTAATTAATTAAATTCTCTAAATTATTAAAATCTTTTTAAAATCATATCTTTTTAACCAGAATCCTGATTAAAATATTTTCAACATGAAAGTTGCTCGTAACGACGAGACGAATCCGGATACGCAGACGCTCGTCCGCCACACACCCCTAACCTATCGAACCTGCAACTTTTCCTCCGCTTCTTCCGCCTCGGAAAACTCCAAAACACCGAATACTTTCCTGGATGTTTCTCTAACCAAGACTTCTTATACCACGTTAGGGCACGCCAGAGCATCGCTTCTGGCATGTCATGCATCGATATGCATCTCTGCTTACTTGGTATTCATTCTTCTTCCTCTTCTCTCGTAGATCATCGAGACCGACGCTGTAACACCGGCTAGTTCGACTACGGTTGATTTAATCTCTCTTGCCAAGAGCAACTGTGCCCCCTTGATCACCAGATATCGCTTACTCTCTATACTGCTTGCATTAGAGTAGTATAGCATGTTACGCTTTCTCAGATACTCACATCGCGTGTGCATAGCCTCATTCTTGTTACTTCGTTGTTACTTTACCTCGAATCCTATATGCTTAGTATAGGATGCTAGTACTTTCATCTCAGTGGTCCTACATTCTTGTCCGTCTCGGCGGTTATATATTTCGGGTCGTGATCACTCGAGTTGATCACGGGTATATACTATATACTTTATACATGATACATGTGGAGACTAAAGTCGGGTCGTCCGATGGAGCACATGATGAGTGGATCTTTGAGGCGGAGCGATGGTCAGGTGTTGAGACCGCTTAGGAGAGAGAGGTGGCCCGCCTTGCTCGGGCGCTCGCGATACTTAACACGCTTAACGAGGTCTTGGTATTTGATCCGAGTTGGCTACGAGCTTATACGCACTAACCATCTACGCCGAGAAGTTAGTGGTATCCCGACGCGCCGGTATCACCAAGTACTTCAGACGTCACGACGAGCGCGCCACGGATTGGACCGAACGCTCACGGGCTAGGTTCTGCTTCCTGGTCACAGACGAACGCAGTGTGTGTGTTTCGTATGAAGGGCCTGCTCGCTTAGGTTTAGACCGTGTTGGCCTCCTTCACAGTCTAGGTGGGCTGCGACGTGTTGATCTTCCGCCGTCAGCATGACCCAGAAAGTGTGTCCGCCAAATGGGATCAAGCGTGCTGGTAAGATAGTGCACCTCATAGGAAGTTAATCTATCTTGATAGCCGTGGATCTTCGGTATGGACGACTTGGAGTTGTACCTTGAGCTTATGACAACTAGAACTGGATACTTGATAAAACACACCCTTCCAAGTGCCGACATAATCGGTGGTCGCTTCCTCGCCAGTGGATAATGAGCAGGGATCGCTGGCAGGATTATTGCTATGTGATGTTACTTGGAGGACTTCAGATTGCCTCTTCACTGCCTGTAAGACAGTGTCCGTGGTTTAGTCCTCTAAGACTAGCTATCCCCTCTTATTCCGGCTTCTGCAGTTCAGTCCACTGATATGGCCTTTACACATATATCCATGCATATGTAGTGTAGTTCCTTGCTTACAGTACTTTGGATGAGTACTCACGGTTGCCTTGTTCCCCTTTTCCCTACTCTCTACTCTGATTGCTGCAATCAGCGACGATGGAGCCTGTGAGCCGACGACACGCCACTATGACGACTACTTTCACTCCGAGGTGCCTACTACTACGCAGCAGCCCACCGACGACCACTCAGGAGTAGCTTAGGAGGATCCTGTGAGAGGCCCGCCTCTTCTCGATCCAGATCCCGCTTTGTGCTAGCCATCTTATGGCACCTTGTTTAACTTATGTCCGTGACTCAGATATTGTTGCTTCCGCCGACTCGTCTATGATCGAAAGCACTTGTATTCGAGCCCTCGAGGCCCCTCGGCTTGTATTATGATGCTTGTATGACTTATTTTATTTGTAGAGTTGTGTTGTGATATCTTCTTCCCGTGAGTCTCTGATCTTGATCGCATACATTTGCGTGTATGATTAGTGTACGATTGAATCGAGGGCGCCACAAGTTGGTATCGTAGCCGATCGCCTCAGTAGGAATCCTCTTCCACACTCCTTGGTCAAGTCGAGTCTAGACATTGCAAAACTTTTACTAACTTGGCTGTGTGCCTTACGGGCCCACGCCGCCATCGGGTGGTACTAGGATCTTTACTCTCGACCTTTACTCCGGGACTCGAACTCTCTTCTACCGGGTTAAACGATTTTACTAACTAACACTAGGATCCCGTGATCACATTCACCCTAAAGTTGGATATAGCCTTAGTTGTTCTTGGAATTGTATTTGAGCAATTTCACACCGTCATTTGACTCCTTTGAAACGCCTTTTGTTTTCAGATGGAACCTGAGGCAGGTCGTATGCTACACGACGGCCATTGGTGCTCTCGGGATCACCTGCATGTGCTAGCCGAGATGATGACCTATCCGGTTATCGCTGCACCCTGAGTACACCGCCTATGAGGAGTACTGTGACTATAACCAGGAGCAGTACTGCCACCATCGCCCACCTCTACTCGGAGTACGAGTCCACTCATCGTGCTGCACACCGCACATGGTGTTGGAGTGACTATCGATATGGCAGTCCACGATGTTGCTTATGCCGCTTCTCACGCCTTCGCAGAGTATCGAGAGTTGACACCCCCCTTCGTGCACATTGCTATCGGGTTCGATGTTGGTGAGGAGGGTTACTACATCGCTGCTTACTCCATCTGGCTACCAGAGAGCTCTTCCACCATCGTAACTTTGTTCTCGCATGTGATGGGCTGACTCGAGCTAACCGAGTTTTTCACACGAAGTTGTACATCACCCGCCAAGACTCTCTACGGCGGTTCGACGCCGATGCACCCTTTGTCCGATCCGGAGAGCTGCCGCGTCTCAGCGATTCACCCAGCCAGACTGTGGATGCCCAGTGGTGTCGGTTACGACGTGGGAGGCTACTCTCCAAGACTTGGGTCTCTTCTTGCCACTGGACGCCGGATTCAGCACTGAGTATCCGCGCCCCTGTGTCACCGACTGGAGGGATCATCGCCGCAAGACGACCAGCCTTTCAAACTACAAATACCTCCGCAGTATGTGGGACTGATGTGTACTTGTTCGTTAGAGTGTTTGATGTATTCACCGCGAGCTCTGTGTCGCCTATGATGTAGTAGTCTATGTACTGGACTCTATGTATCGAACTCTATGCATGATTCCTTTTGTAAGATATGCCAACTACTATGTAGTTCCCATCGCTGCGCTTTCATTATGCATGTTTCATCATGAATGATTCTATCTCTTTGCTATAACTTTCAAATGCTCAATCTACTTCTATATAATAATAGGTGATGGTTAGGCCAGCTGGTCGTGGTCGGTGCCAACTTCCCACCACCGCCCGAGTACATGGCTGGTATGATCCAACAGCTCGAGATGAATCGCCAACATGGAGAACATGATGATGGCCGGGCCTCAGCTTCAATATGAACCAAAGACCCAAACGAACAACTCTGCAGGATTTCACACGCTCAACCCCCAAGCAGTACCGCAGCTCAACTCAGCCACCGGATGCTGAAGGATCGCCTCTGGACATCACCTATGAGATGGAGTCTGCTGATGTAGCCTCGCCAACTATGTCACCTTTTGCATCCTTCTTCTCGAAGGGACCCGTACTTCAATGGTGGGACAACCACAGCGATTTCGCCAGCTTGGAACACTTCATCACCGCCGCATTTCCAAGTTGCCGTGCCTGCTCGCCATCCTCAAGGGGTCATGGACTGAAGAAGCGTGAGTTCCGCAATCTCACCCAAGGCAACAAGACTGGTTGAAGCTTATCACGAGAGTTCTGGACTTGTCTCATGGCGTCAAGAGGATATTGCAACCGATGCACGCAGACAGGAGAAGTTCGATGACGCTTCAAGTCGACATCAAGCTCAGACTTAGTGCACGCACTTTGCTGATTTCGCCACCTTGGTGAACAAAGCTATCAATGTCTAAACTGGTCTGCAGGAATACCAGAGCTCTAATAAAGCAACTGCTGACACGGCTCATCTTCGGCCCGGCCTCGCAGGTTGCCAAGATATGGATTCCAAATAAAGATGTACCAATTAATGCACCCGCTTCAAGGCAGTAACTATGCTGCACCTCACCTGGCCACAACTAAGCAGCCAAAGCTTCCAGCCCACCACCCCAAGCCCCTGTTCCCACCCCCAATAATGGTTTGTGCTTCAAAGGACAACCAGGCACTGCGTACAGAGAATGCAAACTAACCGTAATCAATGCCTTCCAAAGACTGGGCGTGGAAACACCTGTAACCGCAGAACAACACCGCCAAGTCTTATGGTCAAGCTCAAGCCAACCACGCTGATCCGAACGAAGCTCAAGACCAGCTCACATCGTGATGGGTACACTCATAAATTCAAGACTCGTGACTCTTTTATTCGATTCAGAGCATCGATTCATTCATGTCTCAAGACTTTGCATACAAGCATGACGTTATGTGAGGAGATGAACCTTCGGTAGTGGTAAAACCCCTTGGGACAATGTCAAACCTCCATGGTTGGCGCCGACGTCCCTGTGGAAATCAAGGCTGGAATTCTATGCCTCCCCCATTATCCTCAAGACGCCTAACATCGACCTCATTTTGGGATGGATTGGCTTAAAGCGATATCGCCAATCGTTATGCCTACTAAGACCGGCCCATCCGCTACACCTTCCGATGAAATAGTAAGCTACAATGCTCGTTCTGTTCAAGATGCCGAGGCAAGGCTCTATGCATTGAATGCATTGAACGCCGCACTCCTCGAGGGAATTTGAAAACATTCTCGCTGCTTATGCATTTCCAAGACGCTCTTCCTCGAAGAACTTCCAGGATTCCCCTCTGCTAGAGCCGCTGATCGGCCATCGACTTGAAACCGTGCACCACTCCTATAGCCAAGCGACCCCACAAGATGTCACGCATGAACTCCTTGAGCTAAAGGAGGAAATCGACAAATCTCTTCAAAGTGGTTTCATTCGCCCAAGTTGCTCTCCTTGGGGAGCACCTTCTCTTGTCAAGAAGAAGGATGGGACAAACCGATTGGTCCAAGACTCACCGGCCCCATAAATCAAGCTACCATTCAGAATAAGTATCCTCTTCCTCGGATCAATGATCTTTATGATCAATCGGCTGGGTCGTCGTTGTTCTCAAACTCGATTTGAGGTTGGGTTACCACCAGATCCGTTCGTGAGGAGGATATCCCCAAGACCGTGACGGTGACTCGTTATGGTTCATACGAGTACACCGCCATGTCTTTCGCTTAACCAATGCTCCAGCCAAATTCTCTCTCGATGAACTATATATTCATGGATTACCTCACAAGTTCGTCGTGGGTTTATCCGATGATATCCTCGATCTTTTCCAAGAATGAAGAAGAACATGCTGAACATCTTCGCCTGTGTGCCGAAAAGCTACAGAGCATCAACTCTATGCCAAGTTCTCCAAATGTGAATTGGCTTCCTCAAGTAACCTATCTTGGGCATGTCATTTCTAAGGATGGTATTGCCGCCAACCCCGAAAGAGTTCAGGCTATTCTCGATTGACTCCTCCCAAGAACGCATAAGTCAAGTTTTTTCGGTCTCGCCAGCTATTGCCGCCGATTCGCCGAGAACTTCTCCAAGATTGCCAGTGCCTCGACTAACTCGTTGTATAAGGGCGCCAAATTCCAATGGACAGATAAGTGTCGAAAGTTTCCAGCACTCAAAGACAAGTTGACTTCTGCCCCAAAGCTAGCTCCTCCCGACATTTCTAAGAAGGACTTGTCATTTATCGCGACGCTTCACGCCAAGGATTAGGCGGTGTCCTAATGCAAGAGCTAAAGTGGTTGCTTATGCCTCTTAACAACATGCCTCACGAAGAGAACTACCTACCACGCACTTAACTTGCTTGTTGCCATTCATGCACTAAAGCAAAGATGACATTACCTTCTCGGTAATCGCTATGTAGATCTTCACCGACCACCAAAGTCTGAAGTATCTGCGCACTCAGCCAGACCTGAACCTCCACGCCAGAGATGGATGGAGACTGCTGCGTACTTTGATTTGGGTATTTCCTACACGCCGTGCAAGGCTAATGTAATGGCTGATGCCTTGAGCGCAAGTCTTCATCGCAACCACCTTCTGTTCACAAAGTTCAGCCCCACTTGTTGAAGAATCTCAGAAAACTGAACTCCATATTGTTCCTCCGGTGCACTCTCCGCCCTCCTCCGAGTTCCGCAAGATGAATCTTGTTGTTGTCTCAGGTTCCTCTATACCCCGCTGTTGAACCCGATCTCGTGGGCACCATAAAGACAATGCAGGATTTGACTTTAAAGTCTACAAGATTAAACAAGACATCAAAAGGAAATCCCTCATTCTTCACTATTGTCGATGATGGCGCTTTTGTACTTCAAAGGCCGCCTAGTGGTGCCGTAAGAAGGAAAACCTGAATATGACTCAAGGTTATGAAAGAAGCTCATGATACGCCTTCTATGTATCCATCCCGGTAGTACAAAGATGTATCAAGACATTCGCCGAGATTCCGTGGTCTAATATGAAGCAAGACATTGCTCGCTATGTTGCCGAGTGTGACGCTTGTCAGATCAAAGCAGAACATCAAAGGCCCGCTGAAACTCTGCAGCCCATCTCTATTCCTGAATGGAAATGGGACCATGTTGAAATGGACTTCGTCAATCGGATTTCCCAAATCGCAGAAAGGTAATGATGTTATTCTTGTCGCCATTGACCGCTTTCTAAAGTTGCACATTTTCTCGGCGGTCAAAGAAACGATCACCGCTTGCCAGCTTGCAACTCTCTATATGTCCGTAATTGTTTCACTTCACGGTATTCCACTGTTATCGCCGACCGCGGCAGCTTATTCACTTCAAGATTCGCAAGTTTCAAGAAGCTATGGGGACTCATTTATCTTTCAAGATCAAGCTTCATCCGCAGTCACAAGGGCAAGTTGAACGTGTCAACCAAATTCTCAAGACATGCTTTGAGCTTGTGTCGCTTCTTCGCAAGAAATGGAGGAATCTCTCCGTGATGCTGAGTTCTCTTATAATAATAGCTATCAAGCTTAGTCCAAGATGGCCCTTCGGCAAGTGTTATATGGACGAAAGTGCCGAACCCTCTAAACTGGTCGAAATCGGGAACGCCCACTTCGTCCGGATATTATCCAACATGTCAAGAACAAGTCCGCATTATTCGCGAGAATCTCAAGACCGCTTAACACGCTAAAAGAGTAATTATGACCGCTATCACAAAGACATGGTCTATCAACTCGCGAAAAGGCCTATCTTCGCTACACCAATGAAGGGTGCTCACCGCTTGGATCAAGGGCAAGCTAGCTCGCTATATTGGCCCATTCACTATTCTCGAAAGGCGGAAAAGTGGCTTATCAATGGAGCTTCCGCGAACCTTTCTCGTGTTCACGATGTGTTCCACGGTCCCAACTCCGACGCTGCTTCAAGGACCCAACCGAGCAAAGGACCATGAAGTGTCTCGAATTGCAACAGACCTCTCCTATAAAGAGCATCCGTCCGTGATTTCACCAAGCTGAACGCCGCACACGCCGTATATGCATCAAGTTCCTCAAAGTCCAAAGGTCGAATCACTCAAGACGGTTACCGGGAACGCGAGGATCGCTTTCGAGATGAATACCCGCACTCTTTCCTTCTACTCTCCTAAATCTCGGACGAGATTTCTTGTAGTGGAGGAGATTTGTAACACCGGATGATTACAACAAAGAATCACCTCTTGCTATCGCGGATCAAACCCACGCTGATTCAACCCGTCTAAAACAAATCCAAATCAAAAGCAAACGATAAAAGTTTCAAAAACTAAAACTAAAATGTTCGGGGTTGTCAAAAATAACAAACCTAATTATGGTGGGTGTATACATTTTGTAAAGTGTTTGGTATTTTAAATAAACTAAAACAGAAAAGAAGAAAATAAGAAAAAGAAAAAATAAAACAAGAGAAGTGGGGAGAAACCCATCGGCCCAACTGGCCAGCCCCCCACTCCTGGCCTGGGCCACACTCATGGCCGCTAACCGGCCGCCTTATCCACTCCCCCAACCCCCACGGTGGTGGAACCCATCTCACTCGCTCCCCCCGATCCCTTTCTCCTTCCCCGGCCGATCTAGATCGGGCCGACGATCCACCCCTGGCATACTCGACGCTGGACGACCTCGGCCGACCACACCGCTTCCCCCTCCTCCCCCGCGCCACGCCTCGGATCCCCCCCCCACTGTCAGCCCCACGCCACGAGGCACTGCTGGGTCGCCCCGCCCCCGCCTCACCCGGATCCTCCCTGACAAGCCAGCCCCCGCCCCCCCTCCTCACTGCTGCCACTGAGGCTCCCCGAGCCCACCAGACCCCACGATCCCCTGCTGAGCTCCGCCACCCCTGGGCCCCTCCTCCCAACGACGCCGACCTCCTGACAGCCTTCACCACGGGTCATCAGCGTCACACCAAGGCCACGCCGCCCCCCCTCCTCTCCCGCCCGAGCGGGCGCTTCCTCTCCACCGACGACGCTCAAGACCGCTGAACTTAACGCTGGCGCTTCGTGACTCAACGGTCACGGGCCGAGCTGCAGGACTCGCCACAGAACCAGAACCTCCTGCCCTCAGAGACGCCTCAACAGAGATCAACCTCCCGCCCGCCTGGCTGGCTGCGCTGCTCGCCAAGTCCGCCGACCTTGCCCCCACCTGGACGGCCTGCTTTCTCCTTCTGGCCGCCCAAGGCTGCTGGGCCACCGGAGGCGAAGTCCGCGAGCCCGCGCCTCCGCCAAGGGATGTTACTAATGAGCCAACTCGCCCTCGCCGACGTACTGGCCTCTGCCTGGCACATCGATCGATGGGCCTGTGGCCCCCTCGCTCTGGTTGATTCTTCCTCCAGAGCCGACCGTCCACCTCGACTAAGACAGTGTGTCCCACTCTGTAACAAATTTAAAAATAAAAGGAAAAAAGGATAATGAAATTTAAATAAATAATAAATAAAATGAATAAACTAATTAATTAATTAATTAATTAATTAATTAATTAATTAATTAAACCTAATAACTAGTTAACCTAATTAATCATCATTAATTAAACTTAACTCAAGTTAATTAGTTAATAGCAGTATGACTTAACGGGTCCCACATGTCGAGGTTGACTTTGAGTCAACCCTGATCATCGATGATGTTAAGATGACATCATGCCGACGCCATAAATACATTTTCGAATTAATTAATTAATTAATTAAATTCCAAATTATTAAAATCTTTTTAAAATCATATCTTTAACCGTAATCCGGATTAAAATATTTTCAACATGAAAGTTGCTCGTAACTGATACGAGATTTAATCCGATACGCAGTCCATTCGTCCGCCACACACCCCTAACCCAATCGAACCTGCAACTTTTCCTCCGCCTTCCGCCTAAAATCTCAAAACACCGAATACTTTCCCTGATGTTTCCTCTAACCAGAGACTTCCCATACCACGTTAGGGCACGCTAGCATCGCTTGGCATGTCATGCATCGATATGCATCTGCTTACTTGGTATTCATTGTTTTTCCCCTTCTCTCCTAGATCATGAGACCGACGCAGAATGCCGCCGTCGATTACGGTGTTATTGACGAATTCTCTCTTGCCAGAGCAACCAGGCAAGCCCCTTGATCACCAGATATCGCTTACCTTTCTATATCGCTTGCATTAGAGTAGTATAGCATGTTACCGCTTTGATACTCCTCATACCGCTGTATAGCCTCGTCTCTTGTTACTCAAGAGTTTCTTACCTGCAATCCTATATGCTTAGTATAGATGCTAGTACTTTCATCCGTGGGCCCTACATTCTTGTCCGTCTTCGCCGTATATACTATCGGGCCGTGATCACCGGGAGTTGATCATGGGTATATACTATATACTTTATACATGATACATGTGGAGACTAAAAGTCGGGTCGGCCGATGGAGCACCCATGAGTGGATTTTTTGAGGCGGAAGGCAGGTGTTGAGACCGCTTAGAGAGAGGTGGTCCTCGCCTCGCTCCATGCGTCATCATGATACTTAACACGCTTAACGAGGTCTTGGTATTTGATCTGAGTTGGCTATAGCTTATACGCACTAACCATCTACGCGGAGTAGTTAGGGTATCCCGCGGGTGGGTATCAGCCGGCATTTCGACGTCGCCAATGAGCGGCGACGCCGGATTGGACTCGAACGCTCACCGGGCTAGGTCTGCTTCCGCCGCACGACGCAACGTGCAGTGTGCTCAGGGCGGCGGGCCTGCACCTGCTGGCTTAGGTTTAGACCGCGTGGTTGGCCTCTCACAGTGCCTAGGTGGGCTGCCACGTGTTGATCTTCCGCCACGGGCATGACCCCAGAAAGTGTGTCCGCCAATGGGATCAAGCGGTCGGTAAGATGGTGCACCGCAGGAAGTTAATCTATTCGGATAGCCGTGATCTTCGGTAACAGGACGACTTGGAGTTGTACCTTGAGCTTATGACAACTAGAACCGGATATTGATAAAACACACCCTTCCAAGTGCCGACACAACTGTGGTCGCTTCCCGCCTGTGGATATGAGCGGTGGATCACGGTAGGATTATTGCTATGTGATGTTACTTGGAGGACTTCAGATTGCCTCTTCTACCTGCTGCAAGACAGTGTCCAGAAGCTTAGTCTTCGCTAAGACTAGCTATCCCCTCTTATTCCTGCTTTCGCAGTAGTCCACCGATATGGCCTTTACACATATATCCATGCATATGTAGTGTAGCTCTTGCTTATGCAAGTACTTTGATGAGTACTACGGGTTGCCTTGTTCCCCTTTTCACCTCTACCTCTACTCAATTGCTGCAAACTGCACGATGGAGCCTGGAGCGACGCCACCGCCTATGATTTACTACTACTCGAGGTGCTTACTACTACGCAGCAGCCCACCGATGACGCTACTCAGGGGAGTAGCTTAGAGAGGATCCTGCGTGAGGCCTGCTCTCCTTTCGATCTCAGATCCCAGCATTGTGCTAGCCATCTTATGGCACACCTTGTTTAACTTATGTCCATATCAGATATTGTTGCTTCCACTGACTCTTCCTATGATCGAAAGCACTTGTATTCGAGCCCTCGAGGCCCCCGGCTTGTATTATGATGCTTGTATGACTTATTTTTATTTGTAGAGTTGTGTTGTGATATCTTCCCGTGAGTCCTTGATCTTGAT
>JAHIAM010009860.1:0-10848 GCA_021605205.1 Aegilops longissima | reverse complement strand
CCTCGCAGAAGATCCATTCGATTCAAGGCTCCATCCGAGAAGACAATCAAGACCTCCTCACGGAGAAGAACGGTTACTCTTGTATCTTTCCTTTGTTGATTTTGAATCTTGTGCTACCTTATGCTTTCGGTGATCTAGCCCTTGTGTGATCGACATTTGTCGGTTGAGTGTTTCTCTCTGCTCCTCCCCGTGATTTCCCTTGTGTTCTTCCGCTTCTTCGTGTTTCCTCGTGAGGATCCCTCCAAACGTGAAAGATCAACCCCATAGGGTTCCGCCTTACATCATCTTGGTATCATGAGCCACGTTGATCATGTTTTTGGAGCCCTACCCGTGTTTTCTAGCTTGATTTTGTTGTTTTCGCCCTAACCGAAAATCCCCACCAAAAATAGCCCCCAATTTTTTTGTGACTTGTTGGTTTGATGATGTTTTGTTGATTTTGATCCGTGGATTTGCTTGGTTTCGAGTGGATCTAGCATCCCCCCAAATTTCCCCTCTTTCCATCCACGAAATCCATCCAATTTTGCTCCCAAATCATCCTTTTCCGCCTAAAATCGCTACTCGATTCGATTCTGCTGAAGAATCTCGACACGAGCGGTATTATCGCCTCCAAGCGGTACTACCGCTTAGTACCACAAGCGGTACTACCGCCTCAAAACGGTACTACCTCTAGGCCCTGTTTCAGCCCGAAACAGTGGTAATCCTGACATCGAGCGGTACTATCACCCATCCGAAAGCGGTACTACCGCCCATGCCAATTTCAGCATCAGCCTTCTTCACCGTTTTCATCATAACTTTTCACTCCAAACTCTGATTTGAGTGTTCTTTGGCTCGTTTTGAAGCTATTGACGTGCCCGAGGTCCTCACCTTGGTTTCACCACCTTTTGACACCATAGAAGTTTTCGTACTTTGTCACCTTTGCCTAGGGCTTCCACCACATCATCCGCAATACCACCACAGCCTTCCGCAAACTAACCCTTTTTGTTCACCATAGCATTTGAGGTTGTTTGAGTAGTGACTTGAGTCTCCTAAGGTGTTTAGGCTACTTAGGGATGGTTGCTGCTTCATCAACCATCTCCATAACTTCCGCATAGGCTTGCCCACCATACACTTCCGCCACCCGAACTTAACCTAATCTTGTTGTGTTGAGAGTTGTGTCTCATAAGGTGTTTCGGCTACTTAGGGACCATGCTACCAACTCCGACACCGTGTATAGCCCATCATTCCACTTTCGCATTGCCAAGTGCACACTACCACAGCCTTCCGTTACCACCATTTTGACATTTGACGTTTGAGATTTTGAGTTCGCGGTTTTTCCGTTTCCTAAGGTGTTTCGGCTACTTAGGGACGAGACTCCATCATCTTGGTTTCTACATCAGGAACACCACCACTCATCATCGCCGGGCGGTAACCTCCATGTCATCTTGGTATCGTGGTATTCCTCCATTGTATATTCCCCTTGCCATCGCATTGTTAACCCCTAGCCCGATTTGCGTTACTTGCCTATCGAGACTAGCCATTTGAGTATTGCCGGCAACGTTACTTGTGCACATTAGTGATCATACTTCCCATAGCATACATACCATATCATCGTGGTGCATATATTGCTATCATATCTTGTGTCACAAGTTTGTTCCCGCATATACACAATTGCTATCTTGGTTTATGCATTGTGCAAAAGTGGCCATACAAAAAAAAGAGAGAATAAGCTTTTAAGCAAAGAAAAAGAGAGAGCAAAGAGCTTGTAAGCAAGTGCCATAGCATCATACCACATTGCATATAATGATAGAGGCAAAGGTGTCCCGATGTTTCGATGAGATGGTGGCTATCGTTTCTGTGGGAGTCGACCTTTTGACGATCCGACCATTTAACGTGGCGAGACGTCGCGCCTTAGCAATCGCTAAACCAACTTCCGAGGGTTATTGACCACGCCGAGCACGATCAACTCCGACCACGAGGGCCTGCTTTCGCGAGCAAACGAAGAACAAGCAAGAAACTGAAATTGCAATTTGATATTGCGTAATATAAGATGAAGGCTTTATTGATCAAGGTGGGGTTCTGTGGACGCTTTGTCCGGTCGTTGAACACAAACGGCACGCGGTTGCAGCTATGGCGAACTTTTTAATCTAAATAAACCCTAAGGTCTAAACGGTGCCCTAAGGGCTGTATATATGGAGGAAGAGGGGGAATTTCGTGGCCCTTGGTGGAGAGGTCCAAATCAACCCTAACTCTTGTTTCCCCACATACGGACTCTAAAAACAGCCTATACTTAAGTATTTCGAAATTACATGGGCCTGGCCCAATAATAAGGTGACGTTAGCACCTAGAATAGCCTATGGACGAATATTATGAAGTGGCATCTTGTATATTTCGTCCAAGGCCTTACGCACTCATTAGGGTGGCTTCAAAGTCCTGAATCATCACTTGTAACTCCGTTTGTTCTCCTTGGCAAGATGCCAACATCTCCATGCTTGAACTTGCTCCAAGGTTCATCTTTCTTGTCCATGGTAGGCCCTTCATTTGTAAGCAAAACAAATGTATCCAATTTAGGCAGCATCATATTCTCATGAACATTGGAATCATTACCAAGAAACGAAAGTACCGATAATTCAATTGGCGCAAAGTAGCTCTAGTAATTGGTCCAAGATGTATAGCAAATAGGGGCTGTGGGTGTAATAATGGTATTGATGTCCTCATCATCCTCCCTTCTTGAAATGAAGTCGCCCTCGACGGAAGCTCATCTTCCTCACCCAAATAAGGCTTCAAATCTGCAATGTTAAAAGTGGACTAACCCCAAAATCTGCAGCAGCTCAAGTTTATATGCATTATCATTTATTTTCTCTAACACCTTAAATGGACCATCAAGACGTGGTATTAGCTTTGATTTATGCAAATTAGAAACCTATCCTTACGCAAATGTAACCAAACAAGATCTCCGTGCAAAGACAACATGTTTTCTACCCTTATCTCCAGCAAGTTTATATTTAGCATTCATACGCCAATGTTTTCCTTAGTTAACTCATGCATTTTTAAAATCAATTCAGCACGTTTTAGCATCAAAATTAACCTTTCTCCAAGATGGAAGAGGCAACAAATCAATAGGTGCACGAGGTAGGAAGCCATACACAATTTCAAAAGGGCACATCTTAGTAGTAGAATGCAATGAACGATTATAAGCAAATTCAATATGAGGCAAGCATTCTTCCCACATTTTCTTATTATTCTTCAAAACAGCCCTAAGCATAGTAGACAATGTTCTATTGACTACTTCAGTTTGTCCATCAGCTTGGGGTGACAAGTAGTACTAAAAAGCAGTTTAGTCCCCAACTTAGCCCATAAACATCTCCAAAAGTGGCTAAGAAATTTAGTATCACGATCTGAAACAATAGTATTTGGCACACCATGCAAGCTTAATAATTTCACGAAAGAACAAATCAAAGAACATTAACAAAGATCATCGCTTTATGACATGAAATAAAGTGTGCCATTTCTAGAATCTATCCACGACAACAAATATGCTATCCTCCCTTCTTTGTTCGAGGTAAACCCAAAACAAAGTCCATAGATATATCCTCCCAAGGAACACTAGGCACAGGCAAAGGCATATATAAACCATGAGGATTGAGTCGTGACTTAGCTTTTTGACATGTAGTGCAGCGAGCAACAAAACGCCAACATCCTGCCTCATCTTTGGCCAAAAGAAATGTAGCAAGTATATCCTCCGCCTTCTTGACGCCAAAGTGTCCCATTAATCCTCCTCCATGCGCCTCAAGAACAACAAAAGACTAACAGAGCTAGCAGGAATGCATAGCTTGTTAGCACGTAACACGAAACCATCATTAATAACGAACTTGTTCCATGTTCTTCCTTCTTTACAATTCTGCATTACATCTTTAAAATCAGCATCATGCACATATTGATCTTTGATGGTCTCCAAACCAAATATTTTGAAGTCAAGTTGTGAAAGCATAGTATAGCGATTTAGACAAAGCATCAAGAATAACATTTTCTTTACCCTTCTTGTGTTTAATGACATAAGGAAAGTCTCAATGAATTCAACCCATTTAGCATGTCTACTATTCAGTTTAGCTTGACTTTAATATGTTTCAAAGATTCATGATCGAATGTATAACAAATTCTTTGGGCCATAAATAATGTTGCCATGTCTCTAAAGTCCGAACAAGAGCATATAATTTTTGTCATAAGTAGAATAGTTCAGACTAGGCCCACTCAATTTTTCGAAAAGTATGCAACAGGTTTGCTATCTTGTAATAACACACCTCCTAATCCAATTCCACTAGCATCACATTTAAGCTCAAAAGTCTTATTAAAGTCGTGAAGTTGGAGTAAAGGAGCATGTGTCAACTTATCTTTCAATACTGTGAAGGCTTCTTCCGCATGGGTACCCCAAACAAAAGGCACATCCTTCTTTGTAAGCTCATTGAGAGGTGCAGCAATGGTGCTAAAGTCTCTCACAAAACGCCTATAGAAACCAGCGAGTCCAAGAAAACTCCTCACTTGTGTGACCGCTGGGTCTGCGCCAACTCTCAATAGCTTCAATCTTGGCTTTATCAACTTTAATTCCTGTGAGTAACAACATAGCCAAGAAAAGATACTCGTCGGTGCAAAAGGTGCACTTCCCAAGGTTACCAAACAAACGTGCATCTCGAGAGCATTAAAAACAGCACGAAATGTTCCAAGTGTTCTTCCAAAGATTTGCTATAAATCAGTATATCATCAAAGTAAACTACCACAAATCGTCCAATGAAAGCACGAAACTTCGCTCATTAATCTCATGAAAGTACTAGGTGCATTAGTTAACCCAAAAGGCATGACTAACCACTCATATAATCCAAACTTAGTTTTAAATGCTGTTTTCCATTCATCTCCCAATTTCATACGAATTTGATGGTATCCACTACGCAAATCAACTTTGGAGAATATTGTAGAGCCACTCAATTCATCAAGCATATCATCTAGCCTAGGAATAGGATGACGATAACGAATAGTAATATTATTAATGCCTCTACAATCAACACACATACGCCGACGTACCATCCTTTTTAGGCACTAGTATAATAGGAACAGCACAAGGACTAAGAGATTCGCAGATATAACCTTTGTCGAGCAGCTCCTCAGACTTGACGATAATCTCCTTCGCCTCCTCCGGATTGGTACGGTATGGTGCGCGGTTGGTAGCGATGCACCGGAATTAAGTCAATTTGATGCTCAATCCTCGAATAGGTGGTAATCCTGTGGCACGCCTAGTGGGAAGACGCCAAATAACTCCTCGCAAAATGTTAGTGACATCAGGGGCAAAGAGGAAGGCACGCCTCTAATGAAAATAATGCCTCTTTGCACACAAAAGCATAGCAAACAGATTTGCTAGAATCTAGCTCATAAATATCAGATTTGGTGGCAAATAAACATTAGATGGTTTATTATTAGGCTTCATTTGTTGCTCAAATTCTTTGCCACAATCTGATTTTCACTCTTATTTTTCTCCTGTTTTGCTTTATTAGCTCTATTAATATCATCTTTCAAAATGGAATCAGAGTCATAGGAAGCAAAGTAATATTTTTATCCTTGTGAACAAGAGTATACTGATTGTTTCTACCATGGTGTACAGAATTTTTATCAAATTGCCATGGTCTACCAAGTAATAAGGAACATGCTTGCATAGGTACCACATCACAATCAACATAATCAGCATATGTAGAGATACTAAAATACACACTAACAAAGACGTGTTACCTTAACCTTGCCGCTGTTGTTGAACCATTGATGTAGTAAGGATGTGGATGTGGTCTTGTGGTGAGAGAAAGCTTCCACCATATCCATGCTAGCTGTTGTTGCAGCCCTCCATCTATGATGACGCTAATAGAACGCTCCTTCACAACTCCCTTTGTATGGAACAAGTTATGCCTCTGATTTTGCTCAGCTTGTAGTAACCTGCACACTCAAAACACGTTGAGCAACTAAACATTCATACCGCCAAGATCTTCAAGAGCCATGTATTGCGCCTCATGATCGTAATCATCTCCACCGTGTTCTTCATGTGTAATAAGAGCCAAAGTCTCTTCATCATAGTCACTAGCGGACTCATACCCACCATCCTCAAGAGTAATCATCACACGCTGAGATTGGCATTCTCTCACAAAATGTCCTCTTCCTTACAACGACGCATAAATAATATCACTTGTGTGCCCTGCTGACGCCATGGAAGAAGAAGAGCTCGTGTAGGCCCAGCAGTGTGCTCTGGCAGATAGTGGTGGTTGTGCCTGCTTTGTATCACGGTTGGAGGTGGCAGCCGCACGGAGGTGCCGTGTAGTAGAACGGTGGAAGTAGATGATGCCGTGGTGTCCATGATGAAGGTCGACCGCAGAAAAGTTAGTTCAAGGCCAACGCCGATCGATCCTGACTTCACGCTCAGCTTTACAAGCAAGATGGAATAATCGAGTGATATTATTATAATGCTTGTAGTCTAGAATGGTCTGAATCTCTATTTGATCCACCCAAAAACGTGCAAGCATAGCTTCATTCTCCTCAACAATACCACATCTAATCAAGCCAGTTTTCAATTCCCGATAATATTCTTCACCGAATTTTTTCCTTGTCTTAAGCGCTGCAATTTTTGAAGTAATTCACGCTGATAATATGGTGGAACCCAACGAGCACGTGATAGCAGTTTTCAAAGCAGCCCAAGTAGCTGGAACAGGATATAATCTACAATGTTCACCACCAAACACATGCAAAGCTAGTGAAAGCACAAACAGCAGCAGAACACGCCTCTCCTCAGGATATTGTAAACATGTAAATCGTTGTTCAGTTTCTAACTCCCAAGTAAGATATATATCAGGAACATATCTACCCTCAAATGGTGGAATATTCAATTTCAGTTTAGGGAGATGGTCGGATCTCGCACTCCAAGGGGAGCCCTAACATTGCCATTATTTGCATGTGGACGACCTGGTGGTTGTGGTGCTGGTGGTTGCATGTAGTTCGATGTTGATCAACCTCATCCTCGTAAGCTCTCACATAATCATCCTCCCCACCGCAGCAAAGCAGGAGCCACTGTATATCAACAAAGAGCACCAAAGAGCTTGGCCAGCCAAGAGGGACACGGAAGCTCGGCGGGAGGGCTGTTTCACGATGTGGAGGTAGTCCTTGTTGTTGTAGAGGTGCGTTAGGTGCCGCCGTGGTGGTGGTGGTAGACGCGTGAGCAATTCATTAAACTTGTTATCGAGCTTTGTTTCAACGCCTTCTCAATGCCATCTATCTTCTCCATGGCCTCTTCAAATCTATTTAGCACATCTTCCACCTGCCCACTCATCATTTGTTGAAACTTATCATGTAGCGCTTTGTTTGTCATGTTCTCCCAACAACACGTCGGCTTGTGATCCTGCTATGGTTAGCAGCAATAGAAACACACAAGAATATGATTCGACTGACTACTAGGAAGTGGTGGTGGTGGTGTGGTGGACAATACAAACCGCCAAGAAAATCTCAAAGTCTTACCAGCCTACCAAAGAAGCAAAGCGGTGATCAAAGAACCGATGTAGTCAAACTCTCAAAGCTTGGATAGAGCGATTACTGTGGAGAGTCAAACGCACGATGTAGATGTATGTGGAGCTGAAGGCTTATAATATGGTAGCAAAAGGGCCAGCAATAATCAATTCAGAGATGCAAAGTTGAATAAACGCCAACGACGGTATCAGGTCTGGTCCTAGGCTAGACCGTGCTAGAGACGCGAGCCTAGAACACTAACAAAATCACGGCGCTGCACGTAAACAAGGGAAAAGCACACTGAAAAAAAATTCGCTTTTTTTTTTTTTGCTGTTTTTTTTTTTTGCTAAAAATCACTATAATGGCGTAGTGTCTCAAAACTCTTCCTGTGTCAAACCGACAGGATGGGCACGAAATTTTTTGACCAATTTTTTTTCGATCGCCTCGACCAAAAAACTGAAACGGGTCAAAAAACTTTCTATAACGCGGCTGTCTCAACACGCTTATAAACACCTAAAATAGGATAGCCAAATTTTTTTTTGACAAGCACGCTGAAAAATTTTGGGCCTAACGGAGGGTGGTTTCAAACCTACTCCGCAAGGAAACACGAATCGAAACTAGATGGATCTCAAAACAAACCTAATATGCAAGGAACTCGGATTGGTGGTGGATATATGGTGGTGGTATATGGCAGCGGTGGTGGTAGCGGTGGTAGTATATGGATATGGATCGGTGGTATATGGACACGGATTGGTGGTGGTCTATGGATACGGATTCGGAGCGGTGGTGGTAGGTTGCGGGCGAAGATGATGGTGCGGTCGACGTGACAACTTATGACCGTAACTCAAACTCTAAAAGACTAGACTCTAAGACCAAGAATCAGACACGACGATGCACCAAAAATTCAACAAAGCAAAACCCTAAAAATATTATGCAAAGGCTCAGATTGGTTCGATATGATGAACTAACCCTAATATTTTTGTGGCTTTTTCGTGGACAATAGGTATGAAAAATGACTCGATCTAAACTACGAAAAATCTGTAAAATCTCACCGAGCAACCTAGAAATCGATACCACTTGATAGAGGCAAAGGTGTCCCGATGTTTCGATGAGATGGTGGCTATCGCTTCGTGGGAGTCGACTTGACGATCCGACTACGAACGTAGCGAGACGTCGCGCTTAGCAATCGCTAAACCAACTTCCGAGGGTTATTGACCACGCCGGAGCACGATCAACCTCGACCATGAGGGCCTGCTTCCGCGAGCAAACGAAGAACAAGCAAGAAACTGAAATTGCAATCTGGATATTGCGAATATAAGATGAAAGCTTTATTGATCAAGGTGGGGTTCTGTGACGCCTTGGTCTGGTCGTTGAACACAAACGGCACGCCGGGTTGCAGCTATGGCGAACTTTAATCTAAACAAAACCTGGTCTAAACGGTGCCCTAAGGGCTGTATATATGGAGGAAGAGGGGGGAATTTCGTGGCCTTGGTGGAGAGGTCCAAATCAACCCTAACTCTTGTTTCCCACACACACGGACTCTAAAACAGCCTATACTTAAGTATTTCGAAATTACATGGGCCTGGCCCAATAATAAGGTGACGCAAAGACCTAGAATAGCCTATGGACGAATATTATGATGTGGCATCTGTATATTTCGTCCAAGGCCTTACGCACTCATTAGGTGGCTTCAAAGTCCGGAATCATCACTTGTAACTCCGTTTTGTTCTCCTTGCGCATGCCAACATCTCCATGCTTGAACTTGCTCCAAGGTTCATCTTTCTTGTCCATGGTAGGCCCTTCATTTGTAAGCAAAACAAATGTATCCAATTTAGGCAGCATCATATTCTCATGAACATTGGAATCGTACTAAGAAACGAAAGTACTGATAATTCAATTGGCGTGCGCGAGCTCTAGTAATTGGTCCAGTATGTATAGCAGCAGGGGCTGTGGGTGTAACAATGGTATTGATGTCCTCATCTTATAAGATTGTCATATCCGATCATCTTGGATCAAACACCGGGAACCATACATGCATACCATACTTGGGATAGAAGTTTATCCATTTTGCATATTATAGGTTGTGCACAAGTGTCGATCCGCCTATTGAGCAATCGTAGCTAGCGCCTCTCTTGAGTTGTGCAACACGAGCGCTTTCCGTGGATTCCACATTTTGTGCTCATTCCTTGGTTGCACGACCCCATTTATCTATCCGTGTGTGCTTCCGCAGCCATTTATTGCTATTGGTCTACTTGTTTCGCTTATGTAATTTGTGAATCTCTTTCAACATTATTGACTTTTGCTAACATTTGGCATCAAATTTTTGTGCCACTATCCTCACCAAGCTCCACCATAAGCTTTTACTTGTGTAGGTGTGAGAATCTGACAAGGATTGGTACCAATAGTGCTATTTCATTGTCCGTGATTTGAGTGAACCTGATTCATCGTCAATATCGGTCAAGGTACATTGGTATAAGTTCTTCTCTTTCCCACTCATATTTGCTCGAGTCTTGTGATGGATAGGCAAGACATTTCTCCGGCTCACGACAACAACGAAGCGTGAACAACTACATCTCCAATGCGCCCATCGCCGATTTACAACGACAAATGCAAGGCGACAATCAAGATTATGAGCGATCGAGAACATCTCCATCGACATTCATCACTCAAGCAAGGAAAAGGGACTACATCGACAAGAAGCTTTCCGCACATAAAGAGGAGCAAGATGCAAGGATGGAGTAGATTAGAGCCTTGATCAAGTCTTCTTCCCTTCGCCATCTTCAAGGCGCGGCATTCATCTGCCACAAGTCTTCGGAGCGAGGCAACGATGCAAGTGCAAATCGTCCTCGTCCACATCTACATGGCGATCAACATCACGTTCGTGATCAACATCGTCATGGAGGGCAAGTCACCTCCAAGCATCATGTGCACGACGACGACGAACGAAATCTACTACGAGCTCAAGCACGACAACGACAACATCATCATGAAGATGCTCCACAAGCGCAAATGCACAAGTCCCAACAAGCCCTACTTCACACCAAGTCGAAGCTTCATGAGCACAAAAGAGGACCGCGAGACGGCCACCACCAAGACGGTGCTACGGCTACAACAACCACTTCGGCATCTTCGCCAAGTGCTATCAAGGCATCTTCGCCTTTGGACGACGCAGATCTTCGCCACTTCCCACGAGCACGCCACAACAACTTCAACAAGTCCAAGGCGACTAACCACGAAGCGAGGGTGGCACTTCCATCTCCGAAGCCCTCAAGGAAGATGGCCGAGCATGGGAAACTCCTTCGCCATGGAGACGAAGCCACGAGGTGCCACATCAGATGGGCCTCC
>JAHIAM010009859.1:0-14582 GCA_021605205.1 Aegilops longissima | reverse complement strand
TGTGGTTTTGATCGTGGGTAAACGGTTCTTGCTCACCCTAGCAGCCACGTAAAACTTGCAACAACAAAGTGGGGTCTAACTTGTTTTTGGGGCATGTTGTGATGTGATATGGTCAAGGCGTGATGCTATATTTTATTGTATGAGATGATCATGTTTTGTAACCGAGTTATCGGCTGGCGAGAACCATATGGTTTTGCTTTATTGTATGAAACAAGCGCCATGTAATTGCTTTACTTTATCACTAAGGGTAGCGATATCGTAGAAGCAATAGTTGGCGAGGCGACAACGATGCTCGATGGAGATCAAGGTGTCGGCGCGGTGGCGATGGTGATCATGGGGTGCGGCGATGGAATCACAAGCACAAGATGATGATGACCATATCATATCACTTATATTGATTGCATGTGATGTTTATCCTTTATGCATCTTATCTTGCTTTGTTGTGGTAGCATTATAAGATGATCTCTCACTAAAAATTATCAAAAGTGTTCTCCACGGTATGCCCGTTGCCAAAGTTCAGTACCCGGACACCCGCGTGATGATGGGTGTGATAAGTTCCGTCCATCTAGGGTAAAACGTTTACCTTGCGGAATACTCGGTTAAACTTGGGAGCCTAGCATATAAAGGATATGGCCTCGGAACACGGAGACCGAAAGGTTGACGTGAATCATATAATGAATGATCAACATAGTGATGTTCACCATTGAAACTACTCCTCTCCGTGATGATCGGACATGGTTTGTTGATTTGGATCCGTGATCACTTAGATGACTAGAAAGATGTCTTCTAAGGGGAGTTTTTAATATTAATTGAACTTAAATTTATCATGAACAGTACCGATAGTATTTTGCTTGTCTATGTTTAATGTAGATAGATGGCTCGTCTTTGTTTTAAATTTTAACGTTCCTTGAAAGCAAAGTTGAAAGATGATGGTAGCAATTACGGGTGGGTCCGTAACGAGATTATCCTCATTCTGCCCGGAAAAATTAAATCGGAAGCTTTGGGTGGGGGCCTCTTTGCGGATCTTGAGCGGAAGTTTGAGCGTCTGGCGGTGATGACTACTCTATAGTTGATGTGCCGCTGGCTTAGAACCGGGTCTTCAGCGGCGTTTTGAGCGTCATGGAGCATATGAGATGTTCAGGGTTGAAGTTAATATTTCAAGCAAATGCCGGATTGAGAGATATAAGTCTCCAATAATTCTTAGCTGCAAGATGGGGAGAATAGTTAAGGGTGAGCACATACTCAAAATGTGGGTATAACAATCACTTAATTCAGTGGAGTTAATCTTCCGGATGATAGTGTCGTTTGAAATTCTCCAATCACCCCAAGCTACAAAACCCGTGATGAACTATAATATGCAAGGGAACTAAGACAATTCCAAGGCTCTTGCGATGCAAAAGGCTTGGGTGAAATCAGAAAAGAGCATCAAGTGTTGATGGTCAACAAGACCACTAGTTTCAAGAAAAAGGCAAAGGGAAGAAGAAGGAAACTTCAAAAAGAACGCAAGAAATTCTTTGATCAAGAAAAAACCAAATCGGACCTAAGCCAGGCAGGTGTTTTGAAGCGAACCCGGACCTTTGGAGCGGAACTGCCCCAAGTATTTGGCGGATAAAAAGGATGGCAAGGTGAACAAAAGGTATTGTGATATACATGTTATTGATGTGTACCTTACTAGACTGTTGTATTTGGGTATTTTAATCTTTGGTTTTAATTTTCTTTTCCTTTCAAGCAGGGACTGGAAAGGCGGAAAGGCAAGGGGAGGTGACGTCTTGGCGTGGGAAATGGTTCCAAAGTCAATGTGATCATGATTTAACGCTACCTCTACATCTACCCGGGTTAGTTTTAGACCTAAATAATTGTTATTTGGTGCCGGGTTGAGCGAACATTATATCTGGATCTTGTTTAATGCGACGGTTATTCATTTAAATCGAGAAATTGGTTGTTCTATTTATAGGTAATATCTTTTATGGTCATACCCTTGAAGAATGGTCTATTCTTGTTGAATCTAAACGAAGTGATAACATATTCATAATGTTGAAGCCAAAAATCGGAGTTGATAATGATAGTGCAACTTATTTGGTTGCCTTGCCGTTTAAGTCATATCGATTTAAAGCATGAAGAAACTCCATCTTGATGGGCACGGAATCATGATTATGAATCACTTGGTACTTGGAACCGTGCCCATGGGCAAGATGAAAAAAGCCGTTCTCGGAACTATGGGGACAACTGATTTTTGGAAATCATACATCGATGTTTGGGTCCAATGAATGTTGAGGGCCCGGGGTATTTATTTTCTCACCTTCACGGATGATTTAAGCGGATATGGGTATATCTACTTAATGAAACACAAACAAACATTTGAAAAGTTCAAAATTTGGGAGTGAAGTGGAAAATCATCGTAACAAGAAAATAAAGTTTCCGATCTGATCGTGGAGAATATTTGAGTTCGAGTTTGGTTTACATTTGAAACAATGTGGAATAGTTTAGCAACTCCCCAACCGGAACACCACGGAAAATGGTGTGTCGACGTCGTTCGTGCTTTACTAGATATGGTGCGATCTATGATGTCTATTTCCGATTTACCCTCGTTTTGGGTTATGCTTTAGAGGCGGCGCATTCACGTTGAATGGACCCGTCAAAATCCGTTGACGGCGCCTTATGAAGGTGGTTTGGCAAAACCAAAGTTATGCGTTTCTTAAAGTTTGGGGTTGGATGCTTATGTAAAGAAACTTCAACCGGATAAGCTCGAACCCTCGGAAAAAATTGTCTTCATAGGATACCCAAAGGACCTTGGGTACACCTTCTATCACGATCTGAAGGCAAGATTTTGTTGCTAAATTCGGGTCCTTTCTAGAAGGGTTTCTCTCGAAAGAAGTGAGTGGGAGGAAAGTAGAACTTGATGAGATAACTGTATCTGCTCCCTTATTGGAAATAGTTCATCACAAGAAATGGTTCTGTGACCTACACAATTAGTGAGGAAACTAATGATGATGATCATGAAGCTTGGATCAAGTTCTCTTGAACCCGTGGGTCAACGGTAAAATCGCACAAGTGGAGGAATTTATTACGGAAGTCATGTTTACTTGACCATGGCGAACCTACAAACTTGAAGAAGCGATGGTGAGCCCAGTTAAAAATGGTGGAAGCCATGAAATCAGATGGGATCCATGTTGAGCAAAGTATGGACTTTGGTTGACTTGCCCGATGATCGGCAAGCCATTGAAAATAAATGGATCTTTAAGAAGAAGGGCGCCGATGGTAATTAGCTGTCTACAAAGCTCGACTTGTTGCAAAAGGTTTTGACAAGTTCAAGGGTTGACTACGATGAGACTTTCTCATTGGCGATGCTTAAATCTGTCCGAATCATGTTAGCAATTGCCGCATTTTATGATTATGAAATTTGGCAAATGGATGTAAAAACGCATTCTTGAATGGATTTCTAGAAGAAGAGTTGTATTGATGCAACGAGAAGGTTTTGTCGATCCAAAGGTGCTAACAAATGTGCAAGCTCCGGGATCAATTTATGGTGCAGTGCAAGCCTCTCGGAGTTGGAATAAGCGCGATAATGTGATCAAAGCATATGGGTTTACGAACTTTTGAAGCTTTGTATTTACAAGAAAGTGAGTGGGAGCCTGTAGCATTTCTAATATTATATGTGGGCGACATATTATTGATTGGAAATGATATAAATTTGGATAACATAAAGGATACTTGAATAAAGTTTTTCAATGAAAGACCTCGGTGAACTGCTTAATATTGGGCATCAAGATCTATGAGATAGATCAAGGCGCGTTGGACTTTCACAAAGCACATACCTTGATAAAGTTTTGAAAAAGTTCAAAATGGATCGGGCAAAGAAAGGTTTTTACCTTGTTACAAGGTGTAAGATTGAGTCGGACTCAATGCCCGACCACAAGGAGAAGATAGAGAAAAATAAAGATGTTCCTATGCTTACCATAGGCTCTATCATGTATGCAATCTTGTGTACCGGACACGGCGTATGTTAGCTGTAAGCTTGGCGGAAGGTACCAAAGTAATCAGGTGGATCCTTTGGACAGGGTCAAGAACATCTGAAATACGAAAAGGACTAAGGATATGTTTCCCGTATATGGAGGTGACAAAGAGCTAGCGTAAAGGTTACGTCGATGCAAGCTTTGACACTGATCCGACGATTCTAAATCCAAACGGATCGTGTTTTTATTAAGCGGTGGGTTATGGGTTGGTGCGTTTCTAAACAAAGCGTTGGCGGGATCTACATGTGAGGGGTACATGCTTTGGAAGCGGCAAATGAAGAAATGGAATGAAAGGTTCATTTCCGATCTGGGTGTCATACCTAGTGCATCGGGACCGATGAAGATCTTCTGTGACAATCTTTGGTGCAATTGCCTTGGCAAAGGTCCAGATTTCACAAAGGGACCAAACATCAAGGGCGCTTCAATTCCATTGGGACCAAGTCAAGTGGGAGACATAGAGATTTCAAAATACATACGGATCTGAATGTTGCGGGCCCGTTGACAAGCCTCTTCCACGAGCAAAACATGATCGGCACCAAGACTCCATGGGTGTAAGGATCATTACTTTGTAATCTAGATTATTGACTCTAGTGCAAGTGGGAGGCTGAAGGAAATATGCCCTAGAGGCAATAATAAAGTTATTATTTTTTCCTTATATCTGATAAATGTTTATTATTCATGCTAGAATTTATTAAGGAAACATAATACATGTGTGAAATATATAGAAAAGAATTATGTCACTAGTATGCCTCTATTGACTAGCTTGTTAATCAAAGATGGTTATGTTTCCTAACCATGAACAAGGAGTTGTTATTTGATTAACAAGGTCACATCATTAGTTGAATGATCGATTGACGCATTCCGTTAGCTTAACACTTGATGGGTTTAGTATGTTAATGCTTTCTTCATGACCCATACATGTTCCTTAACTTGAATTACAACTCCCGTTTGGAAGGAACAAATTTGGGGTAATACCAAGCGTAAAGCCGACGGGTGAATTATAAAGATCATTGTTTAAATACTTGTTGGGTTGGCGTTTGAGTTTAGGGGTTCCTGGAGCCGGGGAGGTATTTCTCGGCCCCGTAAGCTCATAAATTGGAAAAATTAACAACCCTAAGGAAGTTGTTGTAATTGTGTATTGGGGGCCCAAATTAAAAAGGACCAGGGGGAGGTTGGGCCCTGGGGTTTGGATTACCCCAGGGTGGGAATCCCCTCCCTTAGTTAACAATTGGAGGAAAAGGAACCCCCTTTTTGTTATTGGTTTGAGGGAAAAGATTCCCTTCCTTTTATGGTTAAGGCCAATAGGGCTTCCGGGGTTTCGGTAATTGGTTATTGATAAAATGGTTTCAGGTTCCCACGAGGGCCGCCCTTGTGTCCCTATAAATAGAGGAGGGGAGGTAAGTTGGGGAAAAAGTACTTCAAAATTTTTTCCTAGATAAAGAAACCATGGTGATATAGAAAAGAGGGAGAGTTCCCACGACCTCGAATGAAAGGGTAGCGCTATAACAAGCGTTGGTGTTCAGACGCTCCACACCAGTAAGACCAAGCACGCTTTGAAGCTTAATGATCGATCTGCTCCAAGTTCGAGCGATAACAGTACAGTCCTTACATGGTTCAACCGTTAGCACTGTCTCGGGCAAACAGGCTGGGTGCAATCGTTAGGGCCAGTTGGGTTAGTTGGGGATTGAGACTGGTTTCCGCCGATTGGCATAGTTGAGCCTTGGCCTGATGCATAAAATGTGCAAAACCTATAAGTGTGAGATGATATGACGAGAAGAGATCTCGTGCGATGAACAGTATGCATACGCATAACGTTTCATATCCATGAAAAGGAAACATAGAATGTTTCGGTCACGTAAAGATCTCAGAATCTAGGAACCAAGTATGCATCCAGTTCGCTATGTTACCATGCAGTGTCAAGTCTATTTCATTTCTCAACCTTAGGTCCTGCTACTTATGTTGCGAATTAATGAGTTTATAAGTATTGATGCCAAGTTCTTAGTCCAGGTATAACTTAGGGTTCGAAATGTCGAAAAAGAATTTATATGGAAGTACGATTGACATAAGTGTTAGGAAAATGGATTTGTGAATCGGAACCGGAACCGGAATTGACTTCTCCCGCGCAGGTTCCCGGAGCTTCGAAGCCAAGTGAATATGGTGGAAGGGACCGAAGCAAGGAAGACCAGGGAACTTGTGTGATTGGTGCCTCGTGCCCCGAAAAAGGAGCCAAGGGGGTGGCGGCCCGAGGAGGGCGAACAGGAGGAGTCCTACTCCCACCGAGTAGGACTCCCTCTCCTAGTTGGACTAGGATTGGAGGAGGGAAGAGGAGCGCGCCGCCTTCCTTGTCCTATTCGGACTAGAGGGAAGGGGCACGCAGCCCACCTTGGCCTGCCCTTCCTCTTCTCCCATGGCCCATTAAGGCCCATAGACTTCCGGGGTTCCGTAACCTCCCTGCATCCGCAGAAACTCCGATTTCACCCTAACACTTCCGATGTCCAAATGTAGGCTTCCAATATATCAATCTTTATGTCTCGACCATTTCGAGACTCCTCGCTCATGTCCGTGATCACATCCGGACTCAACAACCTTCGTGCATCAATACTTATAAACTCATTATGAACGTCATCAAACGTTGTTGCAAGGACTTACGGGTTCGAGAACTATGTAGACATGACCTAGAACCATTCTCGTCAATAACCAATAGCGGAACCTGGATGCCCATATTGGTTCCTACATATTCTACGAAGATCTTTATCGGTCAAACCGATAACGACATATGCTTGTTCCTTTGTCATCGGTATGTTACTTACCCGAGATTCGATCGCTTCGGTATCCAATACCTAGTTCAATCTCGTACAGGTAAGTCTCTTTACTCGCTCCAGTAATACATCATCTCACAACTAACTCATTAGTTGTAATGCTTGCAAGGCTTAAGTGATGTGCATTACCGAGAAGGCCTGAGATACCTCTCCGACAATCGGAGTGACAAAACCTAATCTCAAATACGCCAACCCAACAAGTACCTTTGGAGACACCGTAGTACTCCTTTATAATCACCCAGCTACGCTAGGACGCTTGGTAGTACCAAAGTGTTCCTCCGTAAACGGAGTTGCATAATCTCATAGTTACGGAACGTATGGGTCATGAAGAAAGCATTAACATACTAAACGATCAAGTGTTAAGCTAACGGAATGGGTCATGTCAATCAGATCATTCAACTAATGATGTGACCTTGTTAATCAAATAACAACTCCTTGTTCATGGTTAGGAAACATAACCATCTTTGATTAACAAGCTAGTCAAGTAGAGGCATACTAGTGACATACTGCTTGTCTATATATTCACACATGTATTATGTTTCCGTTAATACAATTCTAGCATGAATAATAAACATTTATCATGATATAAGGAAATAAATAATAACTTTATTATTGCCTCTAGGGCATATTTCCTTCATCTCCCACTTGCACTAGAGTCAATAATCTAGATTACAAAGTAATGATCCTTACACCCATGGAGTCTTGGTGCTGATCATGTTTGCTCGTGGAAGAGGCTTAGTCAACGGTCTGCAACATTCAGATCCGTATGTATTTTGCAAATCTCTATGTCTCCCACTTGGACTTGGTCCCGAATGGAATTGAAGCGCTCTTGATGTGCTTGGTCCTCTTGTGAAATCTGGATTCCTTTGCCAAGGCAATTGCACCAGATTGTCACGAAGATCTTCATCGGTCCCGATGCACTAGGTATGACACCTAGATCGAAATGAACTCTTTCATCCGCATCCTTCATTCGCTGCTTCAAGCAGCTATGTACTCCGCTTCACATGTAGATCCCGCCATGACGCTTTGTTTAGAACTGCACCAACCGATAGCTCCACCGCTTAATAAAAACACGATCCGGTTTATTTAGAATCGTCTGGATCGTTGTCAAAGCTTGCATCGACGTAACTGCATTTACTAGCTCTTTGTCACCTCCATATACTAGAAACATATCCTTAGTCCTTTTCGGTATTTCAGATGTTCTTGACCGCCGTCAAAGGATCCACTCGATTACTTTGGTACCTTCCTGCCAAGCTTACAGCTAAGCATACGTCCAGTCTGGTACACAGCATTGCATACATGATAGAGCCTATGGCTGAAGCATAGGAACATCTTTCATTTTCTCTATCTTCTGTGTGGTCGGGCATTGAGTCCGACTCAATCTTACACCTTGTAACACGTAAAAACCTTTCTTTGCCTCGATCCATTTTGAACTTTTTCAAAACTTTATCAAGGTATGCTTTGTGAAAGTCCAATCAAGCGCCTTGATCTATCTCTATAGATCTTGATGCCCAATATGTAAGTAGCTTCACCGAGGTCTTTCATTGAAAAACTTTTATTCAAGTATCCTTTTATGCTATCCAGAAATTCTATATCATTTCCAATCAATAATATGTCGTCCACATATAATATTAGAAATGCTACAGAGCTCCCACTCACTTTCTTGTAAATACAGCTTCTCCAAAAGTCCGATAAACCCATATGCTTTGATCACACTTATCAAAGCGCTTATTCCAACTCCGAGAGGCTTGCACCACCATAAATTGATCTGGAGCTTGCACACTTTGTTAGCACCTTTTGATCGACAAAACCTTCTGGTTGCATCATATACAACTCTTCTTCTAGAAATCCATTCAAGAATGCAGTTTTACATCCATTTGCCAAATTTCATAATCATAAAATGCGGCAATCGCTAACATGATTCGGACAGACTTAAGCATCGCTACGGTGAGAAAGTCTCATCGTAGTCAACTCCTTGAACTTGTCGAAAACCTTTTGCAACAAGTCGAGCTTTGTAGATTACATTACCATCGCGCGCTCTTCTTCTTAAAGATCCATTTATTTTCAATGGCTTGCCGATCATCGGCAAGTCAACCAAAGTCCATACTTTGTTCTCATACATGGATCCCATCTCAGATTTCATGGCTTCCAGCCATTTTATGGAATCTGGGCTCACCATCGCTTCTTCATAGTTTGTAGGTTCGCCATGGTCAAGTAACATGACTTCCGTAATAAGATTACCGCATCACTCAGTGCGATTTTACTCGGTTGACCTACGAGGTTCAAGAGCAACTTGATCTCAAGCTTCATGATCATCATCATTAGTTTCTCACTAATTGGTGTAGTTGTCACAGAACCATTTCTTGTGATGAACTACTTTCCAATAAGGGAGCAGATCAGCTTATCTCATCAAGTTCTACTTTCCTCCCACTCACTTCTTTCGAGAGAAACTCCTTCTAGAAAGGACCCAATTTAGAAACGAAAATCTTGCCTTCAGATCTGTGATAGAAGGTGTACCCAACAGTCCTTTGGGTATCCTATGAAGACACATTTTCCGATTTGGGTTCGAGCTTATCCGGTTGAAGTTTCTTTACATAAGCATCGCAGCCCAAACTTTAAGAAACGACAACTTTGGTTTCTTGCCAAACCACAGTTCATAAGGCGCGCTCAACGGATTTTGACGGTGTCCTATTCAACGTGAATGCGCCGCCTCTAAAGCATAACCCCAAAACGATAGCGGTAAATCGGAAATAGACATCATAGATCGCACCATATCTAGTAAAGTACGACTGACGCTCGACACACCATTTCTCCGTGGTGTTCCGGTGGATGAGTTGCAAACTATTCCACATTGTTTCAAATGTAAACCAAACTCAGAACTCAAATATTCTCCTCCACGATCAGATCGTAGAAACTTTATTTTCTTGTTACGATGATTTTCCACTTCACTCAAATACTTTGAACTTTTCAAACGTTTCAGATTTGTGTTTCATTAAGTAGATATACCCATATCTGCTTAAATCATCTGTGAAGGTGAGAAAATAACGATACCGCCAAGGCTCCTCAACATTCATTGACCACAAACATCGTATGTATGATTTCCAACAAATCGTTGCTCGCCCATAGTTCCGAGAACGGCGTTTTGGTCATCTTGCCCATGAGGCACGGTTCGCAAGTACCAAGTGATTCATAATCAAGTGATTCCGAAGCCCATCAAGATGGAGTTTCTTCATGCGCTTTATACATCGATATGACCTAAACGGCAGCCACAAATAAGTTGCACTATCATTATCAACTCGCATCTTTTGGCTTCAACATTATGAATATGTGTATCACTACATCGTAGATTCAACAAGAATAGACCATTCTTCAAGGGTGCATGACCATAAAAGATATTACTCATATAAATAGAACAACCATTATTCTCTGATTTAAATGAATAACCGCTCGCATTAAAAAGATCCAGATATAATGTTCATGCTCAACGCGCACCAAATAACAATTATTTAGGTCTAAAACTAATCCAAGGTAGATGTAGAGGTAAGCGTCATCGATCACATTGACTTTGGAACCATTTCCACGCCGATCGTCACCTCGCCCTTTGCGTCTCGTCTATTCGTAGTCCCTGTTGAAGTTGCAAATATTAAATGAACCAGATCAAATACCCGTACTACTAAGCTCTAGTAAGGTACACATCAATAACATGTATATCAATATACCTTTGTTCACCTTGCCATCCTTTTATCCGCCAAATACTTGGGGCAGTTCCGCTTCCGGTTCTCGCTGGAAAAACACTCGAGGCTTAGGTCCGGAACTTGGGTTTTTCTCTGATCAGCAACTTTCTTGCTGTTCTTTTGAAGTTTCCTTCTTCTTCCTTTGCCCTTTTCTTGAAACTAGTGGTCTTGTTGACCATCAACACTTGATGCTCTTTCTTGATTTCTACCTCCATGCTTTTAGCATCGCAAGAGCTCAGAATTGTCTTAGTCATCCTTGCATATTATAGTTCATCACGGCTCTTGTAGCTTGGGGGTGATTGGAGAATTCTCAAGACACTATCATCCGGAAGATTAACTCCAGCTGAATTAAGTGATTGTTATACCGCATTTTGAGTATGTGCTCACCGAGAACTATTCTCCTCCATCTTGCAGCTATAGAATTTATTGGAACTTATATCTCTCAACCGGCATTTGCTTGAAATATTAACTTCAACTCGGAACATCTCATATGCTCCATACGTTCAAAACGCCGTTGAAGACCCGTTCTAAGCCGTAGCATGGCCTCGAACTATAGAGTAGTCATCGTCCTTTTGCGGACGTTCATAACCGCTCAGATCTGCGATTGCCACCCGGTGCTTCGGGGTAATTTTTCAGCACATGAGGATAATCCTCAATTCTGGACCCGTCCGTTAATTCTACCATCATCTTTCAACTTTGCTTTCCAAGGACGCATTAAAATTCAACAACAACGACAGCCATCTATCTACATTAAACATAGACAAGCAAAATACTATCGGTACTAAGTTCATGATAAATTTAAGTTCAATTAATCATATTAAAAACTCCCACTTAGAGACATCTCTTAGTCATCTAAGTGATCACGTGATCCAAATCAACTAAACCATGTCCGATCATCACGTGAGATGGAGTAGTTTCAATGGTGAACATCACTATGTTGATCATATCACTATATGATTCACGTTCGACCTTCGGTCTCCGTGTTCGAGGCCATATCTTATATGCTAGGCTCGCAAGTTTAACTGAGTATTCGCGTGTGAACTGTTTTGCACCTTGTAGATGGACGAGAACTTATCACACCGATCATCACGTGGTGTCCGGGTACTCAACTTTGGCACTGCATACTCGGGAGAACACTTCTTGATAATTTTAGTGAGAGATCATCTTATAATGCTACCGCAAACAAAGCAAGATAAGATGCATAAAGGATAAACATCACATGCAATCAATATAAGTGATATGATATGGTCATCATCATCTTGTGCTTGTGATTCCATCAAGCTTCATCATGATCACCATCGTCACCCGGGACACCTTGATCTCCATCGTAGCATCGTTGTCGCCTCGCCAACTATTGCTTTCGACTATCGCTACTCCTTAGTGATAAAGTAAAGCAATTACATGGCGTTGCATTTCATACAATAAAGCGACAACCATATGGCTTCCTGCCATCGATAACTTCGGTTACAAAACATGATCATCTCATACAATAAAGTATAGCATCACGCCTTGACCATATCACATCACAACATGCCGCAAAAACAAGTTAGGCGCCTTCTACTTTGTTGTTGCAAGTTTTACGTGGCTGCTAGGGCTGAGCAAGAACCGTTCTTACCTCGCATCAAAACCACAACGATATTTCGCAAATAGACTCCGTTTAACCTTCTCAAGGACGGCGAGCCCGATTCAACTAAAGTGAGAGGGACACCGCCGGTCACCTTTAAGCACGAAAGTGCTGGGAGCGGTGAAACCAGTCTCGGAAGCGCGCGAATGTCGGTCGGGCCGCTCATCTCACAATACCGCTGAACCAAAGTATGACATGCTGGTGGCGATGACTTTATCGCCCACAACTCACTTGTGTTCTACTCGCACATGACATCAAGCGATAAAACCAGGCTCGGATGCCCGTTGGGACGAGTAATTTCAAAAATTTTCCACGATCCGCAAGACCATGGTGATGGCATAGCAAGAGGGGAGAGTGTCCGCCACGACTCGGACCGAAAGCGAGGCGTATAACAACGGTTGATGTAGCGCGCTCCACGATCCGACCGATCCAAGCACCGAACGCGGCACCTCCGAAGTTCGCACCGTTCACTCGATGGCGATCCCCGGACCGATCCAGCAAAGTGTCGGGATGAGTTCCACAGACGACGGCGGGACGATGTTGATGCTCCACGCGCGGGCTTCGCCTTAAGCTCCGCGACGATATGATTCTCCGGCGCGGGCCCAGCCTGACGATATGACCAAGTGGAATATGGTGGAAGGGGCACCGCCAGGCTAAGGAAAGATCCGTAGATCAACTTGTGTGTTGGGGTGCCTGCCCCTGATATAAAGGAGCCAAGGGGAGGTGGCGCCCTGAGGAGGCGCGCAAGGAGGAGTCCACTCCCAGGGAGTGGACTCCCCTCTCCTAGTTGGACTAGGATTGGAGGAGGAAGAGGAAGGCCCCCCCCCTTGTCCTATTCGGACTAGAGGGGGGGCGCCACCTGGCCGCCCTTCCTCTTCTCCCATGGCCCATTAAGGCCCATAGACTTGGGGTTCCGGTAACCTCCGGTCTGAAAATCGATTTCACCGAACACTTCCGATGTCCAAATGTAGGCTTCCAATATATCAATCTTTATGTCTCGACCATTTGAGACTCCTCGCCATGTCCGTGATCACATCCGGGACTCAACAACCTTTGGCATCAATACTTATAAACTCATTATGAACTCGCCATAAACGTTAAGCGTGGACCTTCGGTTCGAGAACTATGTAGACATGACCTAGAACCATTCTCGGTCAATAACCAATAGCGGAACCTGGATGCCCATATTGGTTCCTACATATTCTCGAAGATCTTTATCGGTCAAACCGCATAACGACAATGTGTTCCTTTGTCATCGGTAGTTATTACCCGAGATTCGATCGTTGGTATCCAATACCTAGTTCAATCTCTTGTAAGTCTCTTTACTCTTCCGTAATACATCATCTCACAACTAACTCATTAGTTGTAATGCTTGCAAGGCTTAATGATGTGCATTACCGAGAAGGCCGAGATACCTCCACAATCGGAGTGACAAAACCTAATCTAAATCGCCAACCCAACAAGTACCTTTGGAGACACCGTAGTACTCCTTTATAATCACCCATTACTTGTGACGTTTGGTAGTACCCAAAGTGTTCCTCCGGTCGGGAGTTGCATAATTCATAGTTAAGAACATGTATGGGTCATGAAGAAAGCATTAACATACTAAACGATCAAGTGTTAAGCTAACGGAATGGGTCATGTCAATCGATCATTCAACTAATGATGTGACCTTGTTAATCAAATAACAACTCCTTGTTCATGGTTAGGAAACATAACCATCTTTGATTAACAAGCTAGTCAAGTAGAGGCATACTAGTGACATTTGTTTGTCTATATATTCACACATGTATTATGTTTCGTTAATACAATTCTAGCATGAATAATAAACATTTATCATGATATAAGGAAATAAATAATAACTTTATTATTGCCTCTAGGGCATATTTCCTTCATGAACACCACAAGCCAAGCGCAGCCCTCCCTCCCAACACCCTCCTCCTCCGTACGGTTGGCGGAGCCCGCCGAATCCTTGCAACTACTGCCCGTTTTCGTTGAGCTATCTTCCTCAACCCTCCTTCCTCCTTGCTGGATCAAGACGGAGGAGCGTCGTCCCATACGTGACGTGTGTTGAACGCGGAGGTGCTGCTCCGTTCACACTTGGTCATCGGTGATCCAATCACGCGACGTTCATCACCATCCCTTGGGAACCTCCGTTTCGATCTACAAGTGGTATGTAGATGCAAACTCACTCCTTGACTCCTTGTTAGATGAACTCATAGATGGATCTTGGTGAAACCGTAGGAAAAATTTAATTTTCGAACGTTCCCCAACATTGTTTGTCCACGCGCCTCCTCGTGGTCGGACTTCTTCCTCTATGTTGATGACATGATCATCCTTTGGACGACCATACCGCTTTGTTAAGGCTCGCCGAGACCGTTCCTCATTTGAC
>JAHIAM010009855.1:0-23358 GCA_021605205.1 Aegilops longissima | reverse complement strand
AGGGGGAGAATAATAATAACTGTTCACTGACCCAAATCAAGTCATACAATCAACAAGCACATCGAAGCAAATATCTAGTACGACTAGAAAGGGTTGTTGGAGCCTTTTTCTACAATGGCCCTTCAAGCAGACCCCCGGTGGCTAGCTTACCCAAGCAACATCACATAGAACATTTGAGGGATTGTCCTCAAAAATATTGTTACAAACTGGTACAAAAGTACTCAGCAAGTTTACCAGAACCTATCAACTGACATTTCAAGAAGGAGGTGGACAATTCCAAAGCCAGCGACCGGCTAAGCTTATCCCGGCACACTTTGTAAAAGCATTTTTCCATAAGTCCAATTACCAACTAACCCGGATCCCCTCATCCCAAGGGCCATCCATATACCCACATCGATTTTAGTAATCCATTTATTGCAAACTTATAAACCCAGAATTTTGGGACACGGCTATTCAAAGATCATTTTAACCCCCAGGTATACTTTTCACACACGCTCACCACTTATCGCCTACCGACATGTACTGCAACCTTCGCGGAAGCCCAACGGGTGTCGGCCAAATACCTAAACACTCAAACCCTAGTCCGGTTTATCCCTATTCGGTTCCATCCGCAGGAGTCCGCCAGGTTTCCCATACAGCCTCAACGATGTGTGGCCCGAGGTACCAAACGGCAGGGCCCATTTTAGAAACAACCCATAAGGTCGCCGGCCCCCAAAGATGCTACAAACACCGTAAACTACTTGCAACCCCTTGACTATGAACAGGTGGTTAAGGGAGAGGGTCAATTAAGGATCCCAATGTGTGGTAGTAGCTAGTTCATGGATCACAAACACAGATCTCAGTTCTAAGTTCGCCTCAATGAAACAACCCACCATGTACTCCTACATGGCCTCTCATCGATACCTTTACCAAATCGTGTTCAACACTTTCACTAACCAACACAACCTTTCACTCCCTCATCATCCCGATGAGCCGATCACACAACTCTAAGCATAGCAAGCAAGCAAGGAATCACAAACATGGCTCAAACAACTCCTACACATACTAGTGGGTTTCATCTAGTTACGGGCAATGACAGTCATGGGAAGTGGGTTCAACTAACCCCAAACAACAAATTGAATCGCGTTGTCTTAATGCAGTAAAACGAGAGGGTTTAGAACATGGGTTGTATCGAATGATCAATGAATTGCTTGCCCGATGGAACTGGGGAGAACGCCCTTCGATGGGTAATCGAGGTTATCTTCGGGGAAACCTATCATGAAAACACACCAAAATAAACATAAAACAATATGCAACAATATGATGCATGCTATGACATGGCAATATGGATTGTGTTGGCCTAATGCAAGTTGAAGGAACAGGATGAACTCATTTGAATCAAAGGTTCAAATGATAGCTCATTTGAGTTAGGCCTAATGGTGCAAAATCTTAATCTGGTTATTCAGCATAGTTAACTTGTTTTAACATGCATGAAACCTGTACCAATGGATAGAGTGTATTTTCTGATAATTTTCATATATAAATCTTTGATTTGGAGTTAAGAATAAAAGTTATAAGCATTTGAATTTGGATTATATTCTGGATTTTATTATATAAAATAATTCCAGAATTTGAATTAATGGCCGATGAGGTCAGATGACGTCGGGGTCAACGGGTCGCCAGTCAAACCCATGGGACCCGATGTCGGGTTAATCTAAACTAATTTAATTAATTAGAACTAATCCTAATTAGTTTAACCGAGGGGTCCACTGCCATTGACCCGAGGGTCAACAGGCCCACGACGGGTCAACTCACGCTGCCGCCCCGGGCCAGACGCGGGGAGCAAGTGTTTTGCACTTTCCGGCCCCAAATGGAGCGCGGGAGCACCCACGGATGCCGAGGTGAGCCGAGCGGTGGAGGAGGGTTAGGGGTTGGGAAGGGCGGCGACGAGCCGGGCGACGCCGCCACCGACGGGTTTGGGTTAGAGGCCAAGGCGGGAAGTGCACGTTAGCCTGTGGGGGCAGGTGGGCGGGGGGCGGTGGTGGGCATTTGGGACCGGAGGCTGCGGCAAGTCCCGCGGGTTCAGTGAACATCGAAAGGCCGGTGCAAGAAGAAGAGAACGGAGAGGAAGGGAGAAGGTCACGGTGAACCTGTGGAGAACTTGCGGGTCGGGGCGGATTGAGGGGGCGACGGCGATGGGGATCTCCCGCGCCTTGAGCTTGGGCGAGGTCGGGTAGTGGCCTCGGGTGTTTTGGAGCGGGGGACAGCTAGCTAGGGGTAACGGGGCGGGAGCTGCGACATGGCGGGAGGAGTATGAGCGGGGAGGCGGACGGGGCGGCCGATGGCGGGCGCCGGCGGGGGGCGAGAGAGAGAGGGGGGAAAGTGAGGTGTCCGAGGTCGGGTGACGATGGTCGCCCAGGGCGAGGCGGCGAGGATGAGGCAGGCGGCCCAGTGGGGGCCTCAGGCCGGCCCAAATTGCTCGGTTAAAGCCAAAGCCTGGGCCCGGGGCGGCGGGGTGGTAAAGGGCATGTAGGTTTTTTTATTTTTAGTCTTTTTCTATTTCCAACTCTTTTAGGGTTTTTAAAATACCAAAACTATTTCAAAATTACCAAAATGCTCCTGGTCACTTGTTGGAATATTCCCAACATGAAACATTTTAGTTTGACAATTTTGAACACTTAAAATATTTTCCATAATTTAAAATGCCCATTTCAAAACTTGTGATTTTAATCTAGAACCCTTAGGTGACCTAGAAAATGTTCCACCTTCTTTGACATGGATCCAAACCCAAACAAAGAGGATGAGCATTTTGAAGGGCATTTGATTCATTGAAATAAATTTTAGTAAACCCTAGTTATTTTAAGGGGGTGTTCGTTTCCCTTCCCCATTTCAAATTCAGATGAAATTTAAACATGATGCACACCCTAATGCATGGTCTATCCGGGATGTGACAACTCACCCCCACTCAAAAGAATCTTCCCCAGATTTAGGATCCATAAAAGGGGGTACTCAAGTCAAGAATCCTCCCTTTCCCAAGTTGCTTTTGCTCGGAATGGTTTGACCATTGAACCTTTAGAAACTTGATATTCGACGCCGAGTGGTACGCCGGTTTGATCGAGGATACAACGGGTATTCGATAGGTGAGGTTATCTTGGAGATCGGCTTGGTCCACTCCACTAGGATCCGAGAAGCAACCGAGTTGGGAAACGGGAAGACATCATGGACCTGGAAAGATGCGGAGGTAGTTCCAATTGGTAGGCAACTTCCCTCGCTTGGCAAGAATGCAAAGGTCCAATGTAACGAGGAGCCAACTTGCCTTTGATATCAATCGATGGGTTCCTTTAAAGGGGAAACCCGGAGGTGTTTTCGCCAATTTCATAAGCCAAGGCTTATGCTTGGTCATATTGGCTCTTCACGAGATTGGGCTGTTTTCAAATTTCACAACAACGCAACTTGTTTTTCGCTTCCGGATCATATCCGCCAAAGAGTTGTCTCTCCCCGGTTTCACCGCTAAGAGGCTCACATTTTCCCCATAAAGAACTCGAAGGGGTTTGATCGCTTGATAACTGTTTAAGTTTAACTCGGCAATGGAAGGCATTTCCCAATTCATGCCGAAGAGATGAAAGCCGCATATCCTCTAGGATTTGATTGACTGTCTACTTGACCACTTGATTGGGGATGGAAAGCGGTGCTAAAGGAGAGACGAAGTTCTATAGCCTTTGGAAACTTTCCCAAAATCGAGAGGTGAAGAGACTACGGCGGAGTTAATTTCCAATGGAACACCATGAAGAGACACTATTCGAGATGTACAAATCAGCTAGCGGCTAGCGGTTATACTCGAACGGGTAGGAAGTGGGCTACTTTGGAAAGAGATCAACACAACGAAGATAGCATTTTTCTCTTGGTCCCGGAAACCCGAATGAAATCCATACCGATTTTATCCCATTTCCATTCAGGAATTTCCAAAGGTTGAAGGGCCAAAGAGGTGTTGATGCTCGCTTAACTCGATTTACGACCCGCATTAGCAATGTATTGAGCGATTTCTCTTCATCCTAGTCCACCAAAACCTCCGCGAGATCTTGATACATTTTAGTACTACCAGATGAATGTGAGAGGAGAGTCATGAGCTTCCTTATGATCATTGTCAGTGTTGTTTCTGGGAACCACCAAGGTTCTCAAGAAGACAACACTGTTTATCTATGGAGAAACATTTAGCACCCGCTAGCAATGTTCTCCTTGATCCGAGATATCCCATCATACGCCGAGCAGCTATGATTCGATCCGGAGGTCAGGTTTCCCACCGGTGGAAAGGAACTCGAGGAACAATGTGAAGATTGCTTTTAAAATTTCGTGGAGAATTGGTTGACCTTGTTGTAACATCAATTGTTACAAGAAGATTTAATTAGTGCCCACCATGACATTGGCTTGCCTGTAAGATATTCCTAAGTCGAATTGTATCTCACCCAACGCCTTTTGCCGAGATTCAAACCGTTGGGTGAAGATATATTTCAGACTTTGGTGATCTGTAGATTTCGCAACGAACCTTAAGGTAATGTCGCCAGGTTTTGAGTGATACCACGCCGCAAGCTCTAGATCGTGTGGGATAGTTATCCTCATGTGGACGAACTGCCGAGAAGCGAGGCAATCACATGACGATCTTGCATGAGTATGCAACCTAGTCCTTGTCGCGAGGCCGTAATAGATAATAAAGTCCTTAGAGAAATCTGTGGAACAAGACGGAGCAGATGTCAGCGCCTTTTCGCCTCGAAGCTGATCTCGACCGTGGGCCCATTCAACTTTATCTTTCTTGAGGAGTTCGTTAGAGGTTTAGCAACTTTAGAGAAATTTCCACGGGCGGCAATAGCTCGCTAAACCGAGGAAACTCCAACTTGCTTGACCGATTCAGGTGGAGTCCAATAAGGACAGCTTGAACTCGCCGATTGAAAGAATACCTTACCAGAGATTACATGTCCTAGATAGGTCACTTCGAACCAGAATTCACATTTAGAGAATTTGGCATAAAGGCGGTGCTCCAAGTTTCATCAATACAGCCTTAGATGTTCGCATGTTCTTCCTCATTCTTGGAGTAGATGAGATATCATCGAGGTATACCAATTTAATTTATCCAAATACTCCATGAAGATTGAGTTCATTAACCGAGAAAAGTGGCTGAGCATTGGTTAATCCGGGAATGACGGTATGAGCCATAACGAGGACGGCCGCTTTTGGGGATGTCCCGTTTGATTTTGATTTGATGGTAACCCAACCTCAAATCCATCTTGAAAAGATCGAGGATCCAGCCGAAACATGTCGTTGATCCCGGGAGCGGATACTTGTTCTTGATAGTGACCAAATTGACAGTCGGTAATCTACAACCATCCGATCCCATTCATCCTTCTTCTTGACGAAGAGGACGGGCAAGCCCATGGAGATGAACTAGGACGGATGAAACCTTTTGCAAGGACTCATCGAAGTTGTTTTTGTTCAGCTAGTTCTAGGGTGCCATCTTATAAGGTCTTCTAGAATTGGGACGGTTCCGGAATAAGATCTATCACAACTCGACATCCCCGCGTGGAACACCGGCAGTTCTTCCGAAAGACATCCGGGAAATCACGGACCACCGGAATATCTTCGAGGTCCGGAAGAGGGTTGGCATTTAAGGAGAAAGCGGGCTTAGACACCGGGTTAAAACATTCACCTTTTCCCAAGGATGGGTAAGTTGAATTCTAGAGGCAATCAATCTTAGCATAATTGGGGACATCCACCATACCCAAGATGATGTTTATGTCCGAGGACTTAAGAGCTATTAGAGATGCGAAAGACTAACCGACAAGAATTTCATTCCCATGACTTATTCTAGAGGTTTGCCATCTAGAACCGGGAGTTTGAATTTCCATGGAGGTAGGCATGTCGCAGAATGTGGTGTTGTAACGAGCATAGCTCTTAAATAAATGAATGAGATGCTCCAAGATCAAAGAACATTGCCGGATGGCAATTAACAAGAAGCGCTCGAGGAAGCTGATCCTCATAGGTTTCTTCAAAGAGACATAGTTGACATGGCCACGAGCGGTAACCGGCTTGGCATAGGGAACCTTTCCCCGTTGCCCGCCACAGACTTTCCATTGATTGGGGTTTCTGGGACACTCAATATAGTGGCCCCCTCCACATTTGAAGCAAGTGATCACATTTGGCCAAAACATTAGCAGCTGGACCTCCATATGTCTTGGGTGGAATACGGTTGGTTGGGGCGAGGCGCCAAGGATGGCCTGGTTACGTGGTAGAGCCGATTTGGAACCCAAACCCCGCCGGGACCCAGACCGGATGACGATCCGTAATCACGGATGTGTTTGAAGCCCAAATCCCGGGCCCCGATAGCCTTATTGACTAGCTTCAGAAAGAGGTACATTCAGCAGGGAGATCTCGGGTAGTCCAAGTCCCTTACGGAACCTCGCCCTTTTAGCATCGGTAGAAACTTCTTCGAGCATAACGTTTAACCTCCCGACCGGTGAGGCATCCACCCACCGCTTTGGGTGAAACCGAATTTTCACGCTTATGTCCATAAGTCCTTCGAATATGGTGCTCATGAAGGCCAAATAATTCATCCGTTGTAACTTGTCCAGCGGACGATAGCTCATAGTTTTCCCACCGAGACGGCAGGCTTTATGATAGGCGGCAAAGATAACTTTGTCCCACCACATTGGCGAACGCAGCTTGTGGTGGATATTGAGCTAATCATCGGGCGCCGAGTGGCTCGAAGCATTTGAATTTTGGAGGATATAGCTTGACGGGTCATTGAGTGAAACCCCATCGCTTTTGGCGGGTTGTGTTTTGTTCAATCCGCCCAATAAGCGGTTGTTTCGGCTTATTATGCTCGCCCAAAGATCACCTCAGCCAAAGATGGCGTTGCGAATTCACATTTCCGGCTGCATCGCCTCCCCCCCGAACAGCAGGAAATTTCGAGGTTGACCATCCCGGGAGACAAAACAAAGGTTTAAACCAGATGGCAAATTTAACAAGGAAGTGCGAAGGTAATGGAAGATGGAATGCAAAGATGTTCATCCGTATGCCATGGTAATATAAACTGCCATATATATATATACCAACGGTCATACACACCATTCATAGTTTAGTACAAACCGACGGAGTACAACTATAAGGAAAGGCCATCTCATCGGAAGCATTCCAACTCCTATACATTATTTTTCTACACTTCCAATGATACACCTAAGTCGATTCCACGAGTCACGCAACGGTGGAAACACAACCGTACCATACAAGGAATACTACTACTATCTCGTGCAGCTCCATAGTAGTCCTCATAGAAGTCACCACCTGCACTGAAGTGGAACATGATCGTCCCGAAAGATAATCCGGGGGCCGTGGACCATAAGGACTGGATGGGTGGACCAACAAACGGTGGCGAGAGGCCCACGAGGAGGAGTGATGCCCAACCTCACGCCACTCCATGAAGTCCGCATCCCCCAGGTACAAATCTTCATGTCCATACATCCGCTTCACGGGCAAACCTAGTCGAGTAGCCCAAAGGGTCGAGCGGCATTATAGCCCAACGCAAGGCCCGGTTTCACGGTCCTTGTCCCCAAAGAACTCGGTAGTGGGGAGTGAATCCTCATGAGGCCCCGACAAACCTCGGTAGCGCCCCGGAGGGATGCCGCATTGCGGAAACGTTGTAAGAAAGGTTGCTCAATAATAGTCATCATGGAATAGGCTGCATCTTGTACGATATTCCAATAGTGATTCCAGCCCAAAGAAAAAGGAAGTGGCTCAAGAGTCCGGATAAGATGGATAAACCGACCGGCATAAATATTGGCTTTGATTGAAACTCGAATGCTCCTCGACGGTATATTCGATACCATCGATAACCAGCCTCAATCATCACCCTAACCAACATGGGCAGGACCCATACATCAATGCAAGGGTCAAATAACCACTTGGTTCGGGAACGGGTGGCCATCCGAAAGCACAGCCATAATGAAAAGGCATTAGAATTCTAGGAAATTCGGGCAGCATAACATCGAAATGCTCAAATCAAATTTGAGACATTCAAAATCAGATTTGCAAAACCACTCAACAACATCATATCAAGGTTGTTCAAGTTAGCATACTAAAATTTAGTAGCACCGAATCGAGGATGTAACCACAATCCTATAAGGTACTACGGATTAGTAACACGTGAACCTGAAGAGAAAAGAGAGCCTAGTCCTAAACCCACGCTGAATGAGAAGAGGATGACCGATCGAGGGCATAAGGTAAAGGAGTAAAAAAGAGCCTTACGCCCTCCCACAATCAATTCCCTACATATAACTAAAGCATTTTAGACTCAACTTCACCGTTTGGCTTAGGACCCACAGCAGCCCCGCTCGACCAACGTTGGACCCCGATTCCAAGTCACATCGACCTAGCGGTAACACCTCATATCACTTTGCGGCCTCACGACGTATCCCCACGGGTGTCGCACCATGGCCCGGACCGCTTTGGGCTTTTTGCTCACGATATGAAAGGTCGCTAGCATCCACATGACAAAGAACCCGGCCGACATGGCTAGTCGGGAACCCAAAGCGCACTAACCCATGGGGACAGTACATGAAACACTTGCATGTCGGTCATCAACGATGAACTTGGGTGTAGCATGGCTAACAGGACCGATCCCGGCTGTAGCAAAGCAGGGGACTCCAAGTATCACCGCTGGAATTTCGGGGATAGGAACGAAATGAATCACATGCCGCCACCAAGGTCCAAGAGGGCTGGAAGGACTCCGTGAACCGGCAAAGCGGACTACTATCGCCGGGCACGAGACTACATTTCCCATATGAGAGGCTGCCAAGGATAAACAACTAGATTGTCGGATCCCACTCATACCAAGCATTTCAATCATACACCAATATGCCCGATATGAGTAAATACAACAAGGCATCACAACAAAACTCTACAACTCAAGATTTTATTTAAGAGGCCCGAGGAGCCATAATAACTAATATACAGGGGTCACATGACCCAACACTCAAGTCATACAATCATACAACACATGGAAGCAAAGTAGTCCGAGTAACCCCTAGAAAGAAAGAAAGCTTGTTGGAGCCTTTCATCTACAATGGCCCTTCAAGTCTTTAGATCGCCACCGGGTGGCTAGCTTACCGTCAAGTCAACATCTACATAGAATCCCGAGGGGTAGTATAGTCCTCAAAAATATTGATTACAAACATGAGTACAAAAGTACTCAGAAGTCTTACCACGTAATCCTATCATACATGCACATTCTCAAGAAGGAGGTGGAGATTGCAGCAAGCCAGCTTTGACTTTGGCTGCTTATCCCACGGCACACTTTGTAAGCATTTTGTCGCATACAGTCCACATTCACCATCACAATACTCCACGCGGATCCTCTCGCATCCCCGAGAGGGCCATCCATATACTCACACTTATCTTGAGGCTTTTAGTAGTATCCATTTACTTGTCTATGAACGATATAGGTAACCCGAAGTCCTTCTCCGGGACACGGCTATTCAATAGATCATATTTAACCCAGGGTATACTTTTCACACACGCTCACCACTTATCGCCCATACACAATGTACTGCAACCTTCTGCGGAAGCCAACGGGTGTCGGCCTCACCTACCTAAACACTCAAACCCTAGTCCAGTTTATCGCCTATTCGGTTCCATCCGCGGAGTCCGCCGAGGTTTCCCATACAGCCCCAACGATGTGAGGTTCCAGGTACCAAACGGGCACTGACACCAGGCCACCGCAACACAACCCACCCCTAAGGTCAGGCAGGGGCCCCCAAAGATGCTACAAACACCAAACTACGCAACCCCTGACTATGAACAGGGGGTTAAGGAGAGGGTCAATTAAGGATCCCAATTGTGGTAGTAGCTAGTTCATGGATCACAAAACAGATCTCAGCTAAGTTCGCCTCAATGAAACAACCCACCATGTACTCCTACATGGCCTCTCATCGATATTTACCAAATCGTGTTCAACACTTTCACTCAACCAACACAACCTTTCACTCCACCATCATCCCATGAGCCGACTGACACAACTCTAAGCATAGCAAGATAGCATGGTAGGAATCACAAACATGGCTCAAACAACTCCTACACATACTAGTGGGTTTCATCTATTAGTGGCAATGACAGTCATGCGGAAGTGGGTTCAACTACCCACACAACAAATGAATCGTTGTCTTAATGCAAAGAAACGAGAGCGGAGAACATGGGTTGTATCGAATGATCAATGAATTGCTTGCCGATGGAACTGGGGTAGAGAACCGCCTTCGATGGGTAATCGAGGTTATCTTCCGGGGAACCTATCATGAAAACACACCAAAATAAACATACAAACAATATGCAACAATATGATGCATGCTATGACATGGCAATATGGATTGTGTTGGCCTAATGCAAGTTGAAGGAAAGGATGAACTCATTTGAATCAAAGGTTCAAATGATAGCTCATTTGAGTTAGCCTAATGGTGCAAAATCTTAATCTGGTTATTCAGCATAGTTAACTTGTTTTAACATGCATGAAACCTGTACCAATGGATAGAGTGTATTTTTCGATAATTTTTCATATATAAATCTTTGATTTGGAGTTATAGAATAAAAGAAAGTTTAATTTGGATTATATTCGATTTTATTATAAAAATAATTCCAAATTTGAATTAATGCGCCAAGATGAGGTCAAGATGACGTCGGGGGTCAACGGGTCGCCGGTCAAATACCAGGGGACCCCATGTCGGTTAATCTAAACTAATTTAATTAATTAGAACTAATCCTAATTAGTTTAACCGAGGGGTCCACTGCCATTACCCGGGTCAACAGGCCCACGGACGGGTCAACTCATCGGCCCGCCGCGGGCGAGGCCGACGGGCGGAGCAAGTGCTTTTGCCTTTCCGGCCCCAAATGGGCGGGAGCACCCACGGATGCCGGAGGTGAGCCAGGGTGGAGTTTAGGTTAGGGGTGGCGAATGGGCGCCATGACGAAGTCGGGCGGGACTGGGCCGCCACCGACGGGTTTTTAGAGGGGCCCAAGGCGGGAAGTGCACGGTTAGGCCGTGGGGCTGGTGAGTGCGAGGGCGAGTGGGTGGCCAGGTGACCGGAGGCTCCGGCGACGGTCCCGGGCGGTGGGTTCAGTGAACATCGAGCCCCGGGGTGCAAGAAGAAGAGAACGGAGAGGAGGGGAGAGTAGGCTCACGGTGAACCCTGGAGAACTTCCCGGGTCGGGGGACGATGGGGCGCGGGCGATGGGGATCTCCCGGGCCTTGAGCTTGGGCGAGGTCGGGTAGTGGGGTGTTTTGGAGCGGGGATCTAGCTAGCTAGGGGTAACGGGTGGCGGAGCGCACATGGCGGGAGGAGATGAGGGCGGGGAGCACGGGGACTGGCGGCGGCGGGGCCGCCGGTCGGGGCGGCGAGAGAGGAGGGGGGGAAAGTGAGGTGTCCGGAGGTCGGGTGACGACGTTCGCCCAGCGGCGAGGCGGGAAGGATGAGGGGCGGCGCCAGCGGGCCGCGGCCGGGCAATTTGTTCCTTTGAGCAACAGCCACGCGTGCGGGCCGGGGCCAAGGGGCGGCCTCGTGTAGGTTTTTTCTATTTTAGTCTTTTTCTATTTCCAACTCGTTTAGGTTTTTAAAAACCAAAACTATTTCAAAAATTACCAAAATCCTGGTCACTTGTTGGAATATTCCCAACATGAAACATTTTAGTTTGACAATTTTTGAACACTTAAAATATTTTCCATAATTTAAAATGCCCATTTCAAAAATTGTGATTTTAATCTAGAACCCTTAGGTGACCTAGAAATGTTCCACCTTTTTGACATGGATCCAAACCCAAACAAAGAGGATGAGCATTTTGAAGGGCATTTGATTCATTGAAATAAATTTTAGTAAACCCTAGTTATTTTAAGGGGGGTGTTCGGGTTTCCCCCTTCCCCATTTCAAATTCAGATGAAATTTAAACATGATGCACACCCTAATGCATGGTCTATCTGGATGTGAAGATATATAATATGCTCAATTCGCAATTGCTCAACAAGAATTTGTTCACCCACCGAGAATACTTATGTTTTGAGATGCCACTATGAAACCTATGGCCCCCGGTTATTCTCATCATATCAATCTCCATCACTTTATTACTTGCTTTGTTTTTACTTTGTTTTACTTTTCACTTGCATCTCTATATCAAAAATACCAAAATATATCTATCGCTCTATGATCTCACTGTAAGTGACCGTGAAGGGATTGACAACCCTAATCGGGTTGGGGAGCTATCGCTTTGTGACAGGGATTTGCGGGCCTCCCACGATCGAACCTTGGTTCCAAAACTAAGGGAAATACTTACGCCATTTTCTGCCATCCTCTCCCTTCGGGAAATCCAACGCAGGCTCAAGAGGTAGCACCCAAGAACCGTTTACCACGCATCAAAACCACAACGGTAGTTCATCGTTAGTGCTGTTTTAACCTTCTCAAGGACCGGGGAAACTTGGTTCAACTAAAGGAGAAAAGACACCCCGAAGTGCATCTAGTGCCCCTTAGTGATTTTGGTGTATTGAAGACTTATAGGTTAAGGGACTAATGTGTTTATGAGTGACAGTTCATAAGTCTATGAGGAGTTTGATATTTAAGCAAGTCAATTTAAAATGAAGTTCTTGACAAGACTTTGATATTCAAGACTTTCAAGACTTTGAAAGTGAAGAAATTGGTGTAACCTTGAAGACTTGGTATTCATTTGAGGAACATGAAGCAGAAGACTTTTGTTTGAGTTTCATTTTTTCTTTCTTGAGTCATAGGAAACACCCCATTTAAAGGGTCGAGGAAATACTAAGGAAAATTTCCATGTGATGCTCAACTCAAAATCCTACACCTACCAATCCTTCGAGTGAAGCCTTTGAAATCTATACGTTCACCAATTTCTTCAAAGGATGAGACGGTTCTTCCTTCACGAGGAATTTGTTCGACCGGAGTTAGGAATTCCCAAAGGCGATTGCCTACACCGTGAGGAACATGATAGCCCTAAGGAATTTGAGAATCAAATTTCCGATCAACCATGTCCCAAAATATCTTATCCACCTAACGGTCATATCATTGAAGGGTATGTCTTATCATGTCGGGCTGCTCCCTAGGATATAAATAGTTTCACAACCACTAGCTGGTTTGATCCGAGAAACCGACACTTGGCAATTGAGAGCAACCCATCCTCCGAGGACTTTGAGCAAAATCATCGAAAGGAGGAAAACCCAAAACCAAACCCCAAAACCCAAAGTGATTGAGCATCATCAAGAGATTGATCCTACGGGATCGGACGCTTGTTACCTTTGAAGACTGGCTTCTTCCGATTAGGGCCATGGTCTAGAGCATCCAAGAGGAATTGTGGATCGCCGAGGACCAAGTCTGTGAAGGTTTGGAAGTCCTCAAGACTTACCACAGTGATTGGACGAGGTTTTGTGACCTTAGTTCAAGGAGAATACGGTGAGGACTTGGTGCCCCGACCGGCTCACGATCGGGTGTCCGGATCGTGTCCTCGAGTTTAAATATCACCCCAACCGACGCATAACCAGACAGGGAACGGCTACCAAATCATTGTCTTCACCAACCTAATGGTTCTATTTCCTCATAACCTTGTTGAGTGTTTGTTCATATCTGTTTGAAGACTTTGATCAAGACTTTCAATTTCTCCCAATTTCTTCCCATTTGTCTTCATCTTGTGCTATCCGGTTTACTTTCATTTTTGATTGTCTTCATTTCATCATGATGACCATGCCCCATTCTCTTATGCTTACTTCGAGTACTTATTCCGCAAAGTAGTTCTTCACTTAGGAATTTCTCACCGCAAATTCCTCATTGAAGAATTATAAAAATCCCTATTCACCCCCTCTAGTCGATATAACGACTTTCAATTGGTATCGAGCAAGGTACCCTTGTTCGGGTGATTTCGGTTTAACCACCGAGTTTTAGTTATGTTGACCGCAGGTATGATCAAGGTCTCAGGGTGTCCTACCTTTGATGGGACGGACTACCCATCGAAAAACAAGATTGAATGCATCTTGAGGCAATTGACAACATTCTCGGTATGTTGTGGAAAATGGTTTCCTGCCCTACCTTCACCAACACCGCCATGTGAAGAGATTCAAGCAACCGATTTCAAGCAAGAATATCATATGTGGCCATCCGAGCAAAGGACAAATGGAAGAGTGAGGCTTTGGAAACCGCTCATCGGGACAGGGTCCAAAGTAATGAAGGAGTCTCAACTCAGCGTGACTCTCGAGTTGATGTTTTCGCAATCTCTTCAACCGCTTCAAAAGACTCGACAACCAAAATGTTCAACAAACCTTCTCGCTTCATCGACATCTCAAATGAGTTCAAGGCTTGATGCATCGACATCACCACCATGAGGTGGTGAAGAAATTGTTGAGATCGCTTGATTCCTCATTTGATACTTTGGCAATCGATGATACAAAGAGCGGCGACTACAAGTCACTTGATCCAGATATCCTCGAGAGGCTAAATACTCATGAGTTCCAGCTTGTAAAAAGAGATCTCTATGGTTCTAGCTATGGAAAACACGGCTCAAGGCCAAGGGGTCTCAATCTGAGGTGAAGACTCGTAGTAGCCTTGGAGATCCCAAGAATTGCCGGAGCTAGCACGCCAAGAAATTCCGGTTCTCAAGACGGGTCGCTGGAAAATCCTCAAGAAGCAAAGGATTCCTCATCCAAAGGACTATAAGAGAAGACTTTGCCACAAATGCAAGAAACCTGGTCACTACATTCAAGATTGTCCCGGGGGAAAAGGAATTAAAGAAGAAGAAATACAAGGATTAGTTCCGATGACCTAAGAAGAATAAGAAATGCAAATTTCATCATCAAAATCCTCAAAGCCCTCTTTCACAAGAAAAGCAGCTCCAAGAAGGCTGCATTCATTGGCAAGGAAATGGACCAAGCTGAATCAAACATGAGGAAGAGGAGGATGGAAGAATAGTCCTGGTTTGGCATCTAGTTTGCCATCGCCACAAAATCCTTTCAATCAAGAAAATGACCTCAAAAAAGGATGAAGAAGTGATGATATGCTCCCACCTATTGCTTCACAAATCCAAGGTCTAAATTCCTCCTCAATCATGAAAATGAATCATGAAGTCAAAGCCCAAACTATCAAAATTCTAAGATTTGTAAACAACAAAGGGTTTTGAAAAGGTTCAAAACCTAAAAGGGATGATTGTTAGGTAAAAAGGATCCACAAACCCGAAAAATCTTAGAATCATTTAGGTTTGAAGTTTCAAGGTCCAAACCTCTTTGTTCGATCATGAAAACTTTCTTATGAATTTCTTCGAAAGCAAGATCTTAAAGCTAAATGATTTGAAGATTTCAAAGGGGTTCATTACTTCCAACAAATGGTTTCCCTGAAAATTTGTTCCCCATGCTTAAAGTCTTCGTGAATCTTAACCACCAATGTTCAAATCTTCAATGAAAATTCTTCATTGATCCAATTCCTCATCGGGACATTCTAGTATCAGTTTCATAAGGAATTGTAATACCGCTTCAAAAGCCTAAAGGGCATGATTTGTATTCTTAAAAGAAGTCCTCAAAGAACCCTAAAAGATACCTTTATGGAAACTAATGGATGGAACATATTGAAGCCCAGAAGATCCCAAAACCTCATGGGTTTGTAAAGGGACCTATTTCCATCTCACTGCTTTAAGGAATTCCCATTCTTCCGAGGAGTCATTTGACTCAATTTAAACTTCAAAATTCAAGGTGAAATTTCAGAATGTTCATAACTTCAGAATAAGAATGGTTCCCTATAAGAAAATGTTCCCAAGAAGTTTGAAAGTGAATTTCCATACAACCGTGAAGAATAGGAACCCGATCAAACTTTCATTGGACCAAATTTTATTGGTCCAAGTTATGACCAAACTCACTGGACAAAGTCCTCTTGTTATCTGGTTAACAACTCTGTTTCGCAGGTGACTAAGGGCTGAATATGCTTTTTTCAAACCAAATTTCAAAGTTAAGAATTTTGTTATTCTACACCCAAACCCCTCTTATTGAAACTTGGATTGGCCTATGCCACCATTTAATTGGGCCGCAGATGAGAATTTGCCACCCTTAGATTTGGTGAAGAAAAGCAATCCTCAGGGTCGTTAGCGGAAGCCTAAAAATTCCGGGGACCCAATAGCTAAAGGACCCTAATCATGAAGAAATGAACTTTCATTTCACACTCCTCTAGCTTTTTATTGTGATGAAATTCCTCGATAAATTGTACATTTCTTCAAAATGAAGTTAAAGGAAGTTCACAATTTCCGAGGGTCAACCCAAACCTTGGGTGAAGTGGTGACAAATACATGACTGGTCAAGAATCTTTGATGGATGCCCTTATACCGCCAATCCAAGAATCCTTGGACGGCAAAACGATTTTTGGAAGGTTAATCCTTAAGGAATACAAGGCAAATATGCTTGTTGGTCCTTAGGATACAACCTCAGTCGCCTAATCTTTGGACATTGGTTTTGTCTTTGGCAAATGCTGGTTGGATCTAATACAATTCCAAATTTCAAGGCAGGAAGGGTTTTATTGTTGTTTAAAGGACCACAACCCCGTGTCTTCAAAAGTTCTTAATTGGCATGGCTCGAGATTGGTCCGCAGAGAGGAATTTCAAGATGAAAAGAAGATATCATTGGATTGAGAATGTCAAATTCCTAAGGATCACTTTTAGCCCGGAAGCTGGAAAAGATAAGGCCAAGATCCAAAAAACTATCATGACCACTACTCTCCTTCGAATTGCTTCACATGGACCTCTTTGGTCCTTCAACTCAGTTACAATATCACTTTTTGGCTTTGTTTTGTTTATTACCCATAAGGGTAACATTTTACCAAACAGAATGCAGGAATCTTCTAACATTTTCCCGAGGGCTTCAACCAACTTTTTGGAAGATCGCAACAAGGCGTTCTGGGAACGGTGGCCATCCGAAAGCACAGCCATAATGAAAAGGCATTAGAATTCTAGGAAATTCGGGCAGCATAACATCAAAATGCTCAAATCAAATTTGAGACATTCAAAATCAGATTTGCAAAACCACTCAACAACATCATATCAAGGTTCGTTCAAGTAATAGCATACTAAAATTTAGTAGCACCGAATCGAGGATGTAACCACAATCCTATAAGGTACTACGGATTAGTAACACGTGAACCCGATAGAGAAAAGAGAGCCTAGTCCTAAACCCACGCTTGAATGAGAAGAGGATGACTCGATCGAGGGCATAAGGTAAAGGAGTAAAAGAGCCTTACGCTCCCTCCCACAATCAATTCCCTACATATAACTAAAGCATTTCTAGACTCAACTTCACCAGTTTGGCTTAGCGGACCCACAGCAGCCCCGCTCGATGCCAACGCTGTCAGACCCCGATTCCAAGTCACATCGACCTAGCTGGTAACACTCATATCACTTTTGCGGCCTCACGACGGTATCCCCACGGTGTCGCTTACCATGGCCCGGACCGCTTATGCCTTTTGGCTCACGATATGACAGTGTCGCTAGCATCCACATGACAAAGAACCCGGCCGACATGGCTAGTCGTGAACCCAAAGCGCACTAACCCATGGGGACAGTACATGAAACACTTCGAGCATGTCGGTCATCAACGATGAACTTGGGCTGTAGCACTGGCTAACAGACTCCGATCCCGGCTGTAGCAAAGGCTAGGCAGACTCCAAGTATCACCGCTGGACATTTCAAGGGATGATATAGAACGAAATGAATCACATGCCGCCACCAAGAGTCCAAGCAGATGTGGCTAGCAGTGACTCCGTGAACCGGTCAGAAGCGGACTACTATCGCCGTAAGCACGAGACTACATTTCCCCATATGAGAGGCTGCCAAGGATAAGCAACTAGATTGTCGGATCCCACTCATACCAAGCATTTCAATCATACACGCAATATGCCCGATATGAGTAAATACAACAAGGCATCACAACAAAACTCTACAACTCAAGTATTTTATTTAAGAGGCCCGAGGAGCCATACATAACTATCATACAGTAGGGGTCACATGACCCAACACTCAAGTCATACAATCATACAAGCACATGCGGAAGCAAAGTAGTCTCGAGTACTGCACTCTAGAAAGAAAGAAAGCTTGTTGGAGCCTTTCTATCTACAATGGCCCTTCACAGTCTTAGATCGCCACCGGGTGGCTAGCTTACTCGTCAAGTCAACATCTACATAGAATCCTTGGAGGGGGTAGTATAGTCCTCTCAAAAATATTGATTACAAACATGAGTACAAAAGTACTCAAGAAGTCTTACCACGTAATCCTATCATACATGCACATTCTCAAGAAGGAGGTGGAGTTAATTGCAGCAAGCCAGCTTTGACTCTTGGCTAGCTTATCCCACGGTCACACTTTGTAGAGCATTTTGTCGCATACCAGTCCACCATTCACCATCACAATACTCCACCGGATCCTCTCTCGCATCCCCGAGAGGGCCATCCACTATACTCACACTTATCTTGAGGCTTTTAGTAGTATCCATTTACTTGTCTATGAACTGATATAGGTAACCCGAAGTCCTTCTCCGTGGACACGGCTATTCAATAGATCATATTTAACCCGCAGGGTATACTTCTTCACACACGCTCACCACTTATCGCCGCATACACGACATGTACTGCAACCTTCAAGCCGAAGCCCAACGTGGATGTCGGCCTCAGCCTACCTAAACACTCAAATCCCTAGTCCAGTTTATCGCCTATTCGGTTCCATCCGCAGGAGTCCGCCGAGGTTTCCATACAGCCCCGAACGATGTGTGCAGGGTTCCCGAGGTACCAAACGGGCACTCGTACACCGGGCCACGGTGCCACCGCAACACAACCCACCCCTAAGGTCAGCGCTATGATGCCCCCAAAGATGCTACAAACACCGTAAACTACTTGCAACTCCCGACTATGAACAGGGTGGTTAAGAAGTCGAGAGGGTCAATTAAGGATCCCAATGTGTGGTAGTAGCTAGTTCATGGATCACAAACACAGATCTCAGCTTCTAAGTTCGCCTCAATGAAACAACCCACCATGTACTCCTACATGGCCTCTCATCGATACCTTTACCAAATCGTGTTCAACACTTTCACTCGAACCAACACAACCTTTCACTCCAGCCATCATCCCGATGAGCCGACTGACACAACTCTAAGCATAGCAAGCATAGCATGGTAGGAATCACAAACATGGCTCAAACAACTCCTACACATACTAGTGGGTTTCATCTAGTTATCGTGGCAATGACAGTCATGCAAAGGAAGTGGGTTCAACTACCGCAGCACACAACAAATTGAATCGCGTTGTCTTAATGCAGAAACGAGAGCAGAGTTAGAACATGGGTTGTATCGAATGATCAATGAATTGCTTGCCCGATGGAACTGGTAGAGAACTGCCTTCGATGGGTAATCGAGGTTATCTTCGGGCAGAACCTATCATGAAAACACACCAAAATAAACATACAAACAATATGCAACAATATGATGCATGCTATGACATGGCAATATGGATGTGTTGGCCTAATGCAAGTTGAAGGAAAGGGATGAACTCATTTGAATCAAAGGTTCAAATGATAGCTCATTTGAGTTAGGCCTAATGGTGCAAAATCTTAATCTGGTTATTCAGCATAGTTAACTTGTTTTAACATGCATGAAACCTGTACCAATGGATAGAGTGTATTTTTCTCGATAATTTTCATATATAAATCTTTGTATTTGGAGTTATAGAATAAAAGTTATAAGCATTTGAAATTTGGATTATATTCTCGATTTTATTATATAAGAATAATTCCAGAATTTGAATTAATGCGCAAGATGAGGTCAAGATGACGTCAGGGGTCAACGGGTCGCCCAGTCAAACTGACCAGTGGGACCCTGCATGTCGTGTTAATCTAAACTAATTTAATTAATTAGAACTAATCCTAATTAGTTTAACCGAGGGGTCCACTGCCATTGACCCGAGGGTCAACAGGCCCACTTGACGGGTCAACTCATCGCGCTCAGCCGGCGAGGCCAGACGCGCGGAGCAAGTGCTTTTGCACTTTCCGGCCCCAAATGGAGCGCTGGGAGCACCTACGGATGCCGGAGGTGAGCCGCTTAGTGGTGGAGCTCAGAGGTTAGGGTGGCTGAATGGGCGCCGCGACGAGTCGGCGGGCGACTGGCTCTGGCCACCGACGGGTTTGGGTTAGAGGGCAGCGAGGCGCGGGAAGTGCACGGTTAGGCCTGTGGGGCTGGTGAGTGCGATGGGCGAGTGGTGTGGCCATTTGGTGACGGAGGCCTGCGGCGACGAGTCCCGCAGGTGGGTTCAGGAACATCGAGCGCCTGTGGTGCAAGAAGAAGAGAACGGAGAGGACAGGGGAGAAGCTAGGCTCACGGTGAACCCGTGGAGAACTTCGCCTGGGTCGGGGCGATCGATGCGGGCGACGGCGATGGGGATCTCCGCGCCTTGAGCTTGGGCGAGGTCGGGTAGTGGCCTCGGGTGTTTTGGAGCGAGGATCTAGCTAGCTAGGGGTAACGGGTGCGCGGAGCTGCGACATGGCGGGAGGAGTATGAGCGCGGGAGCACGGCGCTGACGGTGGCGTGCGGCGATGGCGCGGCCGTGCGGGGCGAGCGAGAGAGAGGCAGGGGGAAAGTGAGGTGTCCGGAGGTCGGGTGACGACGCTGGGTCGCCCAGCGGCGAGGCGGAGAAGGGATGAGGCAGGCGGCGCCAGCTGCGTGCTGCGCTCAGCGCCGGGCCGGGCATGAAGGTTGCTCGTCAAGCCGAGCCAAGCAGCACGCTGCAGCGGGCTGGGCCAGTAGGGGCTGCCATGGCTATGTGCAGGTTTTTTTCTATTTTAGTCTTTTCTATTTCTGCAACTCGTTTAGGGTTTTTAAAATACCAAAACTATTTCAAAAATTACCAAAATGCTCCTGGTCACTTGTTGGAATATTCCCAACATGAAACATTTTAGTTTGACAATTTTTGAACACTTAAAATATTTTCCATAATTTAAAATGCCCATTTCAAAAACTTGTGATTTTAAATCTAGAACCCTTAGGTGACCTAGAAAATGTTCCACCTTCTTGACATGGATCCTAAACCCAAACAAAGAGGATGAGCATTTTGAAGGGCATTTGATTCATTGAAATAAATTTTAGTAAACCCTAGTTATTTTAAGGGGTGTTCGGGGTTTCCTGCCTTCCCATTTCAAATTCAGATGAAATTTAAACATGATGCACACCCTAATGCATGGTCTATCTAGGATGTGAAGATATACTCATAACTATGCTCAATTCTCCAATTGCTCAACAGTAATTTGTTCACCCACCGAGAATACTTATGCTCTTGAGATAAGCCACTAGTGAAACCTATGGCCCCGGGTCTATTCTCATCATATCAATCTCCATCACTTTATTACTTGCTTTGTTTTTACTTTGTTTTTACTTTTCACTTTGCATCTCTATATCAAAAATACCAAAAATATTATCTATCGCTCTATCGATCTCACTCGTAAGTGACCGTGAAGGGATTGACAACCCCTAATCGGGTTGGTTGAGGAGCTATCGCTTTGTGCAGTACGAGGACTTGTGCGTGGCCTCCATCGGATCGATACCTTGGTTCTCAAAAACTAAGGGAAATACTTACGCTACTTTTTCTGCATCATCCTCTCCTCTTCGGAAATCCAACGAAGGCTCAAGAGGTAGCACCGAGCAAGAACCGTTTACACGATCAAAACCACAACGGTAGTTCATCAAGTTAGTGCTGTTTTAACCTTCTCAAGGACCGGCGAACACTTGGTTCAACTAAAGTTGGAGAAACAGACAACCCGTAAGTGCATCTAGTGCCCCTTAGTGATTTTGGTGTATTGAAGACTTATAGGTTAAGGGACCAATGTGTTTATGAGTGTACACAGGTCTAAGTCTATGAGGAGTTTGATATTTACGTACAAAGTCGAACCCAAAAATGAAGTTCTTTGACTCAAGACTTTGATATTCAAGACTTTTCAAGACTTTGAAAGTGAAGAAATTGGTGTAACCTTGAAGACTTGGTATTCATTTGAGGAACATGAAGCAGAAGACTTTTGTTTTCGTAGTTTCATTTTCTTTCTTGAGTCATAGGAAACACCGACGTTAAAGGGGTCGAGGAAATACTAAGGAAAAATTTCCATGTGATGCTCAACTCAAAATCCTACACCTACCAACCTTCGAGTGAAGCCTTTGAAATCTCATACGTTCACCAATTTCTTCAAAGGATGAGACGAAGTTCTTCCGTCACGAGGAATTTGTTCTGACCGAGGAGTTAGGAATTCACCAAGGCAGATTGCCTACACGTGAGGAACATGATAGCCCTAAGGAATTTGAGAATCAAATTTCGATCGGCCACTGTCCCAAAATATCTTATCCACCTAACGGTCATATCATTGAAGGGTATGTCTTATCATGTCGGGCTGCTCCCTAGGATATAAATAGTCCCTCACAACCACTAGCTGGTTGGTGATCCGAGAGAAACCGACACTTGGCAATTGAGAGCAACCCATCCTCCGAGGACTTTGAGCGAAAATCATCGAAAGTGAGGAAAAACCCAAAACCAAACCCTATAAACCCAAAGTGATTGAGCATCATCAAGAGATTGATCCTACGTGATCGGACGCTTGTTACCTTTGAAGACTGTGCTTCTTCCAGCGGTTAGGCGCATGGTCTAGAGCATCCAAGAGGAATTGGATCGCCGAGTGACGTCTGTGAAGGTTTGGAAGTCGCTCAAGACTTACCACGAGTGATTGGACGAGGTTTGTGTGACCTTAGTTCAAGGAGAATACGGTGAGGACTTGGTGCCCCGAAGGCGGCTCACGATCGGGTGTCCGGATCTGTGTCCTCAGTTTAAATACTCACCGCCCAACCGACGTATAACCGAGACAGAGCTTGAACTGGTCTACCAAATCATTGTCTTCACCAACCTAACTGGTTCTATTTCCTCATAACTGTGTTGAGTGTTTGTTCATTCTGTGTTTGAAGACTTTGATCAAGACTTTCTCAATTTCCTCAGTTCAATTTCTTCATATTTGTCTTCATCTTGTGCTATCCTGGTTTACGATTTCATTTTTGATTGTCTTCATTTCATCATGATGACCATGCCCGCATTCTCTTATGCTTACTTCGAGTACTTATTCCGCTGTAAGTAGTTCTTCACTTAGGAATTTCCTCACCGCAAATTCCTCATTGAAGAATTCATAAAAATCGCCTATTCACCCCCCTCTAGTCGATATAACGACTTTCAATTGGTATCGAGCAAGGCCCTTGTTCGTGATTTCGGTTTAACCACCGAGTTTTAGTTATGTTGACCGCAGGTATGATCAAGGTTC
>JAHIAM010009854.1:0-14795 GCA_021605205.1 Aegilops longissima | reverse complement strand
AGGTTCATCTTTCTTGTCCATGGTAGGCCCTTCATTTGTAAGCAAAACAAATGTATCCAATTTAGGCAGCATCATATTCTCATGAACATTGGAATCGCTACTAAGAAACGAAAGTACCGATAATTCAATTGGCGGCGAGCTCTAGTAATTGGTCCAAGATGTATAGCAGCAGGGCTGTGGTGTAACAATGGTGTTGATGTCCTCATCATCCTCCCCTTCTTGGAATGAAGTCGCCCTCGACGGAAGCTCATCTTCCTCACCCAAATAAGGCTTCAAATCTGCAATGTTAAAAGTGGACTAACCCCAAAATCTGCAGCAGCCCAAGCTTATATGCATTATCATTTTTTTTTCCAAACCTACTCCGCAAGGAAACACGAATCGAAACTAGATGGATCTCGAAACAAACCTAATATGAGAAGAACTCGGATTGGTGGTGGATATATGGTGGTGGTATATGGCAGCGGTGGTAGCGTGGAAGTATATGGATATGGATCGGTGGTATATGGACACGGATTGGTGGTGGTATATGGATACGGATTCGAGCGGTGATGGTAGGTGGCAGGGCGATGATGATGGTGCGTGGTGGCGTGACAACTTATGACCGTAACTCAAACTCTAAAAGACTAGACTCTAAGACCAGCAACTTGACACGACGATGCAACCGCAAATTCAACAAAGCAAAAACCCTAAAAGATTATGCAAAGGCTCGATTGGTTCGGATATGATGAACTAACCCTAATTTTTTGTCCGGCTTTTTCGTGGACTTTAGGTATGAAGAATGACTCGATCTAATCTACGAAAAGTCAAAATCTCACCGAGCAACCTGAAAATCTGATACCACTTGATAGAGGCAAAGGTGTCCCGGCTGTTTCATGAGATGGTGGCTATCGCTTCGTGGAGTTGACCTTGACGATCCGACCACGATCGCGGCGAGACGTCGCGCTTTAGCAATCGCTAAACCAACTTCCGAGGGTTATTGACCACGCCGGAGCACGCATCAACTCCGACCACGAGGGCCTGCTTCCGCGAGCAAACGAAGAACAAGCAAGAAACTGAGATTGCAATCTGATATTGCGAATATAAGATGAAAGCTTTATTGATCAAGGTGGGGTTCTGTGACGCTTTGTCCGGTCGTTGAACACAAACGGCACGGGTTGCAGCTATGGCTTAACTTTAATCTAAACAAAACCCAAGGTCTAAACGGTGCCCTAAGGGCTGATATATGGAGGAAGAGGGGAATTTCGTGGCCCTTGGTGGAGGGGTCCAAATCAACCCTAACTCTTGTTTCCCCACACACACGGACTCTAAAAACAGCCTATACTTAAGTATTTCGAAATTACATGGGCCTGGCCAATAATAAGGTGACGAGCACCTAGAATAGCCTATGGACTAATATTATGAAGTGGCATCTTGTATATTTCGTCCAAGGCCTCATGCACTCATTAGGTGGCTTCAAAGTCCCGAATCATCACTTGTAACTCGTTTGTTCCTTTATGCGATGCCAACATCTCCATGCTTGAACTTGCTCCAAGGTTCATCTTTCTTGTCCATGGTAGGCCCTTCATTTGTAAGCAAACAAATGTATCCAATTTAGGCAGCATCATATTCTCATGAACATTGGAATCGCACAAGAAACGAAAGTACCGATAATTCAAATTGGCGGCGCGAGCTCTAGTAATTGGTCCAGATGTATAGCAGCAGGGCTGTGGGTGTAACAATGGTATTGATGTCCTCATCATATAGTCTTGGGGACGGTGGAGGAAGAGGGGCTCGATTGGAGATCACACCGTCCCATCCTCGATGAGCCCCCAAGACGGGGCCTGCAAGATAGGGGTCCTGTGGCACGGCACAGTGCCCGTCTCCCGCACGGGTGCTCCAGCCAAGAACTCTTCGAGTAGCCCGCGCAAGACGGGTCTTCGAGGTCTGTGGGCACGGGTCGCCTGGAGGTGCAGAGTTGGTCTTGTAGCACTCTTCTTCCTCGCTAGGCCTTGGGGTCCTTCTCCTACTCCTTTGGGGTGTTCTCACCAGCTTGTGGTCGCCGGTCTTCAGATCTAAGGGCACAAAGAGCTCTTGGTGAGGTAGCAAGCAAGTCCAATGGATATTCATGATATTCTCAAGAAGAGCGGGTTCACCGTAATTCCGTAGGTCCGCTTAGCTTGATGTGCTAAGTGAAGGTGTACATGGAGATGACCGAGATGCCCGCATCGATGCCCGATCGCAATGCTTATGGAGTTGTGGCTGATTGGCAACCACGGGCTCAATGCAGAGATCGAATGGATCCCAACCGAAGAGAGGGCTTCAGGTTGAGGGCAACATGTTCAAGCCGCACTTCCTCGGGAAGTAGAGTTCATCAGAGGCGGATTGAGGAGGACAAGCGCTTCAGCTGCTGTGAAGGCAAGCCCGGAGGAGAGGAGAGGACGAGGAGCAGAGAACATTGCCTCCAAAGGCGACAGGTCGGACGTGACGCGGCCGCCATTCTTCACGCCTTTCTCGAGCTAAGATCCTCCCGCCAAGCGGCGAAGGGTTACGGGGTCGACTCCTAACTCCCAATCAGGCTCGAGCCTCGTGATGACTCATCTTTGCTAGAGCCCCCTGCCTCCAGAGGGCTCAAGTTGACGGGATGTACTGCTCCTCGACCTCAAGAGGAGGAGAGCGACCCACCACCCATGGAGTTTATGCTGGCTCCATGCTCATTGATTCGAGTAAGGAAAAACTATCTTCCTTGTTGAAGGCCATGTGCTCGCTGGTTTGTCTTGACCCAACCTTGTTTGTTTCCCTCATTGATAGAGGCAAAGGTGTCCCGCCTTCGATGAGATGGTAGCTATCATTTTGGAGGAAGTCGACTTTGACGATCCGACTACTTAACGCAGCGAGATGTTGCGCCTTAGCAATCGCTAAGCCAAGTCCGAGAGGTTATTGACCACGCCGAGCACGCATCAACTCCGCTATGAAGGTCTGCTTCTCGCAGCAAACAAACAACAAGCAAGAAACTAAGATTGCAATATGGATATTGCGTAATATAAGAGGAAAGCTTTATTGATCAAGGTGGGGTTCTGTGACGCTTTGTCCGGTCGCTGAACACAAACGGCACGCAAGTTGCGGCCATGGGAAATTTAATCTAAACAAAACCCAAAGTTCAAACGACGCCTAAGGGCTGTATATATGGAGGAATAGGTGGGAATTTCGTGACCCTTGTGGAGGGGTCCGAATCCAACCCTAACTCTTGTTTCCCCACATATACGGACTCTAAAACAGCCTATACTTAAGTATTTTCGAAATTACATGGCCTGGCCCAATAATAAGGTGACGCTGGCACCCAGAATAGCCTCTCGACTCAAATTTATGAAGTGGCATCTTGTATATTTCGTCAAGGCTTCATGCACTCCTTATGGTGGCTTCAAAGTCCTGAAATCATCACTTGTAACTCCGTTTTGTTCCCTTTGGCGCATGCCATCATCTCCGTGCTTGGTCTTGCTCAAGTGTTCATCCTCTTATCCATGCCAGCCCTTCATTTGTAAGTAAAACAAATGTATCCAATTTACGCAGCATCATATTTCCATGAACATTAGAATCATTACCAAGAAACGAAAGTACCGGTAATCTAAATTGGCGCGAGCTCTAGTAATTGGTCCAAGATGTATAGCAGGGGCTGTGGGTGTAACAATGGTGTTGATGTCCTCATCATCCTCCCTTCTTGGAATGAAGTCGCCCCCACGGAAGCTCATCTTCCTCACCCAAATAAGGCTTCAAATCTGCAATGTTAAAAGTGGACTAACCCCAAAATCTGCAGTAGCTCAAGCTTATATGCATTATCATTTATTTTCTCTAACACCTTAAAAGGACCATCAGCACGGGTATTAGCTTTGATTTATGCAAATTAGGAAACCTATCTCACGCAAATGTAACCAAACAAGATCTCCAGTGCAAAGACAACATGTTTTCTACCCTTATCTCCAACAAGTTTATATTTAGCATTCATACGCCAATGTTTTCCTTAGTTAACTCATGCATTTTTAAAATCAATTCAGCACGCTTTTAGCCTCAAAATTAACCTTCTCCGGTCGGAAGAGGCAACAAATCAATGGGTACGAGGTAGGAAGCCATACACAATTTCAAAAGGGCACATCTTAGTAGTAGAATGCAACGAACGATTATAAGCAAATTCAATATGAGGCAAGCATTCTTCCCACATTTTCTTATTATTCTTCAAAACAGCCCTAAGCACGGTAGAAAATGTTCTATTGACTACTTCAGTTTAACCATCATTTGGGGTGACAACTAGTACTAAAAGCAGTTTAGTCCCCAACTTAGCCCATAAACATCTCCAAAAGTGGCTAAGAAATTTAGTATCATGATCTGAAACAATAGTATTTGGCACACCATGCAAGCTAATAATTTCAATAAAGAACAAATCAGCAACATTAACAAAGATCATCGCTTATGACATGGTATAAAGTGTGCTATTTTTAGAAACTATCCACGACAACAAATATGCTATCCGATGTAGGGCGGAACCTCACGGGATGATCTTTCACGTTGGAGCGGATCCCACGGGAAATCACGTAAGAACACGCGAAGAACAAGAGGGAAACACGAGAAAACGAGAGAGGAATCACTAAACCAACAAGAGATCAATCACACAAGTGCTAGATCGATGAACACAAAGGAGATACATGATTCAAGGTCAACAAAGGACGATACAAACGGTAGCCGTTTTTCTCCGTGAGGAGGTCTTGATGGGGTCCACCCAGAAGGGGTCTTGAATCCGCTTGGGGGATCTTCTCCAAGAGGTCCCGAGTCCGAGGAGAAGTAACCAAGGGACGAGCAAAGGCTCTCACACAAACATGAGCTAAACCTAAGCTAACCCTAAAGGAAGTGGAGGTGGTCTATTTATAGTCTAAGCCATGGTAAGGGGTAAGTGGGAGAGGGATACAAGGCCAAGGTTCACAAGTCGACATGTGCAGGCGGTAGTATGGCTCATGGCCGGTAGTACCGCTTGAGCGGTAGTACCGCTTGAGAGGCTAGTACCGCTTGAGCGGTAGTACTTTGGTGGCTCTTAGCGGTAGTACCGCTGAGTGGGCGGTAGTACTTGCCTGAGCGCCAGTTCTCTTCTTCCTTCCTCCATGCTTGGCCTTGGTCCTGATCTCCATGGTCGTCCTTGGCCAATCCCGAGTGTATGCAAGGTCCATGCATGAGGTAGTAGCCATGTCTCACATGTGGAAAGTGACTGTTCAAGAGGAGTGACACCACCTTGTGCCCTATGGCGTATGGTCCAGGTCTCGCCACATGTCCTCTTGGGCTTGGAGAGAAGTTGGAGTGCACATGGGGACGAACGTGGTATGCCCGATCATTCCTCCCTCCTTGGGAAAGATCCGACTCGGATCGTGATCCCTCATCACCATGGAAACGCTTGTCGAGACGGACTTGTAGTTGGACAAAGTTGAAGACATGGCGAATCCAAGTAGTCCAAGGTGTCAGCGAGTGATAGACATGCAAAAAGAGCAAACACAAGAAACACTTTGAAATATAATGGTTAGCACACCCAAAGTGTCCATCATGTAAGAGTGAGTCCGTTCAAAGGAATTGTTCATGACAAGGCATGAGATGCTTATCCAAATGATGTAAAATGACATGCAAAGCATTCATGGAACTAAAAAGCATGGTGCACAAAGCGACAAATCGTACCATGCAGCAAAATGATGTCATAGATGAGACGGGTTTATCAATAGCATGAATATGGCAATGGATGCTCAACATGTGTATGATATCATGCAATTGATGATAGGCAATGATCATTATGTATGAAGATGCCATCAAGAAAGATCACAAACAAATTTGTTAAGAAATGCACAAGCTCATATATCATGGATGACATGGCAATACAAGATGCAACAAGGCAATCATAATGTGAGTCAATCCATGCATAAGACGCAAATTTGTGGTGAGTATGATATGTCCATCGAAAGCATGAGTATGATCACAATCAACAAATATGGAGGTGTTGGTATACCAATGCTCATGTTGTGGCAAGAGTGGAAACCAAGGTGCATCCAATAAGTGCGAGCGCCTCAATGTGAAGGTCCAAAGAGCCAATGTCCAATGCTCCATCCTCCATCCAATAGATGTATCATGTGGACAATAAGAAGGAAACAACACGAAAGAATGACCCATCCAATATGCAAACTTGAGGATGGCTCAAGAAGGAGTTCACCATTTATGAGGATGTCGAAATGTTGGTGTCAACATCATGTATGCCTTCACGTATCCAATATGTCTCATGACGGTAATGCCTTTGTGAATCTCTTCAAAACGGAAAAGAACATGACAAACACTCTGAAAAACAAATGAGGTTAGCGGAAGTGCAAAACCTATCATTCGGAAAGGGTAAGATACCCAACAAGTGTATGCATCATGCTCATCATAAGAAAGTACAAGGGAGCATTTCATAGTATGGAGGCATATGATGCAGAACAACCAAATACAATAGGCTCAAGTAAACAAGCATGCATCACAAGTGAAGTGTCCAAGTCTCCAAGATCACTCCAATGAAGCATAGAGGCAACTATAGGAGGCAAGCGACAAATAAAAAAGATATATCATGTGAGAGGCATGAATATATATGTCATCAACCCAAGAAAGCAAGTGATAGAGGAACATGGGTGATGCAAATATAGTAAGAAATCATAGCAATCAAGTCAAGCAAGCTAGTAGTGCAGATGCAACGACTAGAAGGAATCATGGTAAGCATGTCATGTGTGCAAATAGTGGCATGAATAATAATTCATATGTCATAGCACAAGCATGAAAGCAAGATATGAGCAAATAGCATCAATAGCATGGGGCACATGATAAACATGGCAATAGCAACAAGGATTCCACCAAGCACATGCAAATACACATAGAAGTAGTATAATGATAAAACATGGGTAGATGCAAGCAAGGGTCACAAGTGCATGGCAAAGGCATAGAAGCAAGCATAACATGCAAAGTGAACCAATTCAAAATGAGCATAAGGTGGCAAGTGGTAACAGCCTATAGTCAGCTGATGAGGACATCAATACCATTGTTACACCCACAGCCCCCGCTGCTATACATACTGGACCAATTACTAGAGCTCACAAGACGCCAATTGAATTATCGTACTTTCGCTTTTGGTAATGATTCTAATGTTCATGAGAATATGATGCTGCTTAAATTGGATACATTTGTTTTGCTTACAAATGAAGGGCCTACCATGGACAAGAAAGATGAACCTTGGAGCAAGTTCAAGCATGGAGATGTTGGCATGCTAAGGGGAACAAGAACGGAGTTACAAGTGATGATTCCAGACTTTGAAGCCACCCTAATGAGTGCATGAGGCCTTGGACGAAATATACAAGATGCCACTTCATAATATTCGTCCATAGGCTATTCTAGGTGCTGCGCCACCTTATTATTGGGCCAGGCCCATGTAATTTCGAAATACTTAAGTATAGGCTGTTTTAGAGTCCGATGTGTGGGGAAACAAGAGTTAGGTTGATTTCGACCCTCCACCAAGGGCCACGAAATTCCCTCTTCCTCCATATATACAGCCCTTAGGGCACCGCTTAGACCTTGGGTTTTGTTTAGATTAAAAGTTCGCCATAGCTGCAACTTCGCAGCATTTCGCTTGTGTTCAACCACTGCATAAAGGCGCCACGTAACCCCACCTTGATCAATAAAGCTTTCATCTTATATTCGCAATATCCAGATTGCAATCTCAGCTTCTTGCTTGTTCTTCGCTTGCTCGCAGGAAACAGCCCTCGTGGTCGTTGATCGTGTTCGCCGTGGTCAATAACCTCGGAAGTTGGTTTAGCGATTGCTAAGGCGCGACGCCCTCAGACGCTCGTAGTCGGATCGCCAAGGTCGACTTCCAACAGCGAAAAGCCACCATCTCATCGAAAACATCGGACACCTTTGCCTCTATCAAGTGGTATCAGATTTTCAGGTTGCTTCGTGAGATTTTACAGTTTTCGAGATTAGATCGAGTCTGTTCTTCATACCTAAAGTCCACGTAAAAAGCCACAAAAAAAATTAGGTTAGTTCATCATATCCGAACCAATCTGAGCCTTTGCATAATCTTTTTAGGGTTTTTGCTTTGTTGAATTTATGTTGCATCGCCGTGTCAAGTTGCTGGTCTTAGAGTCTAGTCTTTTAGAGTTTCGAAGTTCGGTCATAAGTTGTCACGCCGCCACCGCACCATCATCATCGCCTTCGCCACCTACCATCACCGCCACCGCCTCAACTGTATCCATATACCACCACCAATCCGTATCCATATACCACCACCGATCCATATCCATATAATACCACCGCTACCACCACCGCCATATACCACCACCATATATCCACCACCAATCCGAAGTTCTTCTCATATTAGGTTTGTTTTCAGATCCATCTAGTTTCCGATTCGGTTTCCTTGCCGGAGTAGGTTTCGAAAAAAAAAAGAGTCCTGAAACCACCTCCGTTTAGGCCCAAAATTTTCCAAAACGACTTGTCAAAAAAAAATTTTTCTGCTATCCTATTTTTAGGTGTTTCTAAGTGATTGAGACAATGCCATTATAGAAAGTTTTTTGACCTCGCTTCAGCTTTTGGGTCCCGCAAATAAAAAAAAAATTTTGGTCGAAAAATTTCGTGCCCATCCCGCTCACTGACTGGAAGAGTTTTGAGACACTGCCATTATAGTGATTTTTCGCAAAAAAAAAAGAGCAAAAAAAAAAAGCGCGCAAAAAAAAGAGCGAAAAAATTCCAGTGCTTTTCCGTGTTTCCGCCGCAGCTGATTTTGTTAGTGTTCTAGGCTCGCCTCTAGCACGGTTCAGCCTAGGACCAAGACAAGACTCGCTGTTGAGCGCTTATTCAACTTTGCATCTCTCGAATTGATTATTGCAACCTTTTTGCTACCATATTATAAGCCTTCCCAGCTCCACATACATCTACATCGCATGCTTGACTTTCCTCGTAATCGCCTATCCAAGCTTTGAGAGTTTTGACTACATCGTTGCCGATCACCGCCGGGTCCGGGTAAGAACCGTAAGAATTTGAGATTTGCTTGACGGATTTGTGACCGCCCACCACACCACCACCACCACTTCCTAGTAGTCCGTCAATCATATTCTTGTGTGTTTCTATTGTTGCTAACCATGGCAGGATCATGTTTACGAGACCGACCGGGAGAACATGACAAACAAAGCGCTACATGATAAGTTTCAACAAATGATGAGTGGGCAGGTGGATCGATGTGCTAAATAGATTTGAAGAGGCCATGGAGAAGATAGATGGCATTGAGAAGGCGTTCAAACAAAGCTCGATAACAAGTTTAATGAATTGCTCGCAAGGCCTCACCACCACCACCACCGCTGCACCTAACGCACTCTACTACAACAACACGGACTACCTCCACATCGCTAAACAGCCCTCCGCCGAAGCTTCCCGTGTCCTCTTCACCGCCAAGCCTGCCGGTGTCATGCTGATACTCAGGGGTCTCGCTGCTGCAAGTGGGGAGGATGATTATGTGAGAGCTACGAGGATGAGGTTGATCAACATCGAAACCACGGCAACCACCAGCACCACAACCACCAGTGTCGCCCACATGCAAATAATGGCAATGTTCGCTCCCTTCAGTATTTAGATCATGACCATCTCCCTAAACTGAAATTGAATATTCCACCATTTGAGGGTAGATATGTTCTGATATATATCTTACTTGGGAGTTAGAAACTGAACAACGATTTACATGTTTACAATATCCCGAGGAGAGACGTGTTCTCGCCGCTGTTTGTGCTTTCACTAGCTTTGCATGTGTTTGGTGGTCCAACATTGTAGATTATATCCTGCTCCAGCTACTTGGGCTGCTTTGAAAACTGCTATGCGATCTGGTTCCACCATATTATCAACGTGAATTACTTCAAAATTGCAGCGCTTAAGACAAGGAAAAATTCGTAGAAGAATATTATCGGGAATTACAAACCTGGCTTGATTAGATGTGGTATTGTTGAGGAGAATGAAGCTATGCTTGCACGCTTTCGGGTGGATTAAATAGAGAGATTCGCACCATTCTAGACTACAAGGATTATAATAATATCACCGATTATTCCATCTTGCTTGTAAAGCTGAACGTGAAGTGCAGGATCGATGTGCCTTGGCGCGACTAACTTTTCTCGCAGGTCGACCTTCATCATGGACACCACGGCATCATCTACTTCCACACGCTCTACTACACCGCACTCTCCGCCGGCTGCCACCTCCAACCGTGATACAAGAAAGCAGGCACAACCACCACTATCCGCCAAGAGTACACCTCGCTGGGCCTACATGTAGCTCTTCTTCTTCCATGGCGCCAATAAAGGCACACAAGTGATATTATTTGTCGTCGCTGTAAGGGAAGAGGACATTTTATGCAGAGAATGCCAATCTCAGCGCAGGATGATTGCTACCGAGGATGGTGGGTATGAGTCCGCTAGTGACTATGATGAAGAGACTTTGGCTCTTATTACACATGAAGAACACGGTGAGATGATTCTGATCCTTGAGACGCAATACATGGCTGTCAAGATGCCGACAGTATGAATGTTTAGTTGCTCAACGTGTTTTGAGTGTGCAGGTTACAAGTCTGAGCAAAATCAGAGGCATAACTTGTTCCATACAAAGGAGTTGTGAAGGAACGTTCTATTCAAGGCCATCATAGATGGAGGAGCTGCAACAACTTGGCTAGCATGGATATGGTGGAGAAGCTTTCTCACCACAAGACCACATCCACATCCTTACTACATCCAATGGTTCAACAACAGCGCAAGGTTAAGGTAACACGACTGCTCGTGTGCATTTTAGTATCTCTACATATGCTGATTATGTTGATTGTGATGTGGTACCTATGCAAGCATGTTCCTTATTACTTGGTAGACCATGGCAATTTGATAAAAATTTGTACACCATGGTAGAAACAATCAGTATACTCTTGTTCACAAGGATAAAATATTACTTTGCTTCCTATGACTTCGATTCCATTTTGAAAGATGATATTAATAGAGCTAATAAAGCAAAACAGAGAAAATAAGAGTGAAAATCAGATTGTGGCAAAGAATTTGAGCAACAAATGAAGCCTAATAATAAACCATCTAATGTTGCTTCTGAAATTAAACTGAAAAGTGCATGTTTATTTGCCACCAAATCTGATATTGATGAGCTAGATTCTAGCAAATCTGTTTGCTATGCTTTTGTGTGCAAAGAGGCATTATTTTCATTCGAGGACGGTTTTCCTCTTCCCCCCTCGCTGTCACTAACATTTTGCAGAGTTCACGACGCCTTCCCACAAGACGTGCACCGGATTACCACCTATTCGAGGGATTGAGCATCAAATTGACTTAATTCTCCTGCATCGCTACCCAACCGCGCACCATACCGCATCAATCCAGAGGAGACGGGGAGATTATGCGTCAAGTACAGAGCTGCTCGACAAAGGTTATATACGCCAATCTCTTAGTCCTTGTGTTGTTCCTATTATACTAGTGCCTAAAAAGGATGGTACGTCACAGATGTGTGTTGATTGTAGAGGCATTAATAATATTACTATTCGTTATCGCCATCCTATTCCTAGGCTAGATGATATGCTTGATGAATTGAGTGGCTCTACAATATTCTCCAAAGTTGATTTATGAGTGGATACCATCAAATTCAGATGAAATTGGGAGATGAATGGAAAACAGCATTTAAAACTAAGTTTGGATTATATGAGTGGTTAGTCATGCCTTTTGGGTTAACTAATGCACCTAGTACTTTCATGAGATTAATGAACTAAGTTTTACGTGCTTTCATTGGACGATTTGGTAGTTTACTTTGATGATATACTGATTTATAGCAAATCTTGGAAGAACATTTGGAACATTTACGTGTTGTTTTTAATGCTCTACGTGATGCACGCTTGTTTGGTAACCTTGGGAAGTGCACCTTTGCACCAATCGAGTATCTTTTCTTGGCTATGTTGTTACTCCACAGGAATTGAAGTTGATAAAGCCAAGATTGAAGCTATTGAGAGTTGGCCGCAGCCCAAAACGGTCACACAAGTGAGGAGTTTTCGACTCGCTGGTTTCTATAGGCGCTTTGAGAGACTTTAGCACCATTGCTGCACCTCTCAATGAGCTTACAAAGAAGGATGTGCCTTTTGTTTGGGGTACCGCACAGAAGAAGCCTTCACGGTATTGAAAGATAAGTTGACACATGCCCTTTACTCCAACTTCCGACTTTAATAAGACTTTTGAGCTTGAATGTGATGCTAGTGGAATTGGATTAGAGGTGTGTTATTACAAGATGGCAAACCTGTTGCATACTTTTCTAAAAATTGAGTGGGCCTAGTCTGAACTATTCTACTTATGACAAAGAATTATATGCTCTTGTTCGACTTTAGAGACATGGCAACATTATTTATGGCCCAAAGAATTTGTTATACATTCGATCATGAATCTTTGAAACATATTAAAAGTCAAGCTAAACTGAATCGTAGACATGCTAAATGGGTTGAATTCATTGAGACTTTCCCTTATGTCATTAAACACAAGAAGGGTAAAGAAAATGTTATTGCCGATGCTTTGTCTCGTCGCTATACTATGCTTTCACAACTTGACTTCAAAATATTTGGTTTGGAGACCATCAAAGATCAATATGTGCATGATGCTGATTTTAAAGATGTAATGCAGAATTGTAAAGAAGGGAAGAACATGGAACAAGTTCGTTATTAATGATGGTTTTGTGTTCCGGCTAACAAGCTATGCATTCCTCGCTAGCTCGTCGCCTTTTGTTGTTGCAGGAGGCGATGGAGGAGGATTAATGGGACACTTTGGCGTGAAGAAGACGGAGGATATACTTGCTACACATTTCTTTTGGCCAAAGATGAGACGGATGTTGAGCGCTTTGTTGCTCGCTGCACTACATGTCAAAAAGCTAAGTCACGACTAATCCTCATGGTTTATATATGCCTTTGCTGCGCCTAGTGTTCCTTGGGAGGATATATCTATGGACTTTGTTTTAGGTTTACCTCTAACAAAGAAGGGAGGATAGCATATTTGTTGTCGTGGATAGATTCTCTAAAATGGCACACTTTATACCATGTCATAAAAGCGATGATGCTGTTAATGTTGCTGATTTGTTCTTTCGTGAAATTATTCGCTTGCATGGTGTGCCAAATACTATTGTTTCAGATCGTGATACTAAATTTCTTAGCCACTTTTGGAGATGTTTATGGGCTGTTGGGGACTAAACTGCTTTTTAGTACTACTTGTCACCCCCAAACCGATGGATAAACTGAAGTAGTCAATAGAACATTGTCTACTATGCTTAGGGCTGTTTTGAAGAATAATAAGAAAATGTGGGAAGAATGCTTGCCTCATATTGAATTTGCTTATAATCGCTCATTGCATTCTACTACTAAGATGTGCCCTTTGAAATTGTGTATGGCTTCCTACCGTGCACCTATTGATTTGTTGCCTCTTCCATCTTCGGAGAAGGTTAATTTTGATGCTAAAGAACGTATGAATTGATTTTAAAATGCATGAGATAACTAAGGAAAACATTGAGCGATGAATGCTAAATATAAACTTGTTGGAGATAAGGGTAGAAAACATGTTGTCTTTGCACCGGAGATCTTGTTTGGTTACATTTATGTAAGGATAGGTTTCCTAATTTGCGCAAATCAAAGCTAATGCCACGCGTCGATGGTCCATTTAAGGTGTTAGAGAAAATAAATGATAATGCATATAAACTTGAGCTGCCTGCAGATTTTGGGGTTAGTCCCACTTTTAACATTGCAGATTTGAAGCCTTATTTGGGTGAGGAAGATGAGCTCACGAGAGACTACTTCATTTCAAGAAGGGAGGATGATGAGGACATCAATACCATTGTTACACCCACAGCCCCATCGCTACATATATATCGACCATTACTAGAGCTCACAAGACGCCAATTAAATTATCGTACTTTCGCTTGGTAATGATTCTAATGTTCATGAGAATATGATGTCGCTTAAATTGGATACATTTGTTTTGCTTACAAATGAAGGGCCTAGCTTGGACAAGAAAGATGAACATTGAGCAAGAACAAGCATGGAGATGATGCCATGCTAAGGGGAACAAGAACGGAGTTACAAGTGATGATTCCAGGACTTTGAAGCCACCATAATGAGTGCATGAGGCCTTGGACGAAATATACAAGATGCCACTTCATAATATGTCGCCCATAGGCTATTCTAGGTGCTGCGTCACCTTATTATTGGGCCAGGCCCATGTAATTTCGAAATACTTAAGTATAGGCTGTTTTAGAGTCCGATGTGTGGGGAACAAGAGTTAGGTTGATTTCGACCCTCCACCAAGGGCCACGAAATTCCCTCTTCCTCCATATATACAGCCCTTAGGGCACCGCTTAGACCTTGGGTTTTGTTTAGATTAAAAGTTCGCCATAGCTGCAACTTCGCATTTCGCTTGTGTTCAACGCACTGCATAAAGGCGCCATGTAACCCCACCTTGATCAATAAAGCTTTCATCTTATATTCGCAATATCCAGATTGCAATCTCAGCTTGCTTGTTCTTCGTTTGCTCGCAGGAAATGCACCTCGTGGTCGTTGATCGTGTTCGCTGTGGTCAATAACCCTCGAGTTGGTTTAGCGATTACTACAGGCGCGACGCCTCAAGCACGTCAGAGTCGGATCGCCAAAGTCGACTTCCTCCAAAGCTTAAAACCACATCTCATCGAAAGATCTCGGACACCTTTGCCTCTATCAAATACCCTTTTTA
>JAHIAM010009853.1:0-36869 GCA_021605205.1 Aegilops longissima | reverse complement strand
GAAAGCATATAGGGTTATTTGAAAAGTGTTTTCAATGAAAACCTGATTAAGCTACTTGAACATTGAGCATCAAGATCTATAGGATAGATCAAAAATGCTTAATGGTACTTTCAAATGAGCATATACTTTGACATGATCTTGAAAGTGTTCAAGATGGATCACCAAAGAAGGAGTTCTTGCCTGAGATGTAAGGTATGAAGTTAAGAGTTAAAGCTCACCACGGCAGTAAAAGAGAGAAAGGACGAAGGTCGCCCCTATGCTTTAGACGAGGCTCTATAGTATGCTATGATGTGTACCGCACCGAAGTGTGCCTTGCCATGAGTCACTATAGGTACAAGAATGATCCAGAATGGATCATTGACAGCGGTCAAAATTGTCCTTGGAGTAAATAAGGACATGTTTCTCGATTATGGAGGTGATAAAGAGTTCGGCGTAAAGTGTTACATCGATGCAAGCTTTAACACCTATCCGAATGACTCGAGTAGCAAAACGGATACGTGATAGTGGAGCAACTATTTGGAATAGCTCCAAGTGGAGCGAGAAGCAGCATTTACAATATGACTTAAAGATTTGTGAAGCACACACGGATCTGAAAGGTTCGCACTCGCTGACTAAAACCTCTCACAAGCAAAACATGATCAAACCCCGTAACTCATTGAGTCTTAATCACATGATGATGTGAACTAGTTTACGACACTAGTAAACTCTTGGATGTTGGTCACATGGCGATGTGACCTATCGTGTTAATCACATGACGATGTGAACTAGATTATTGACTCTAGTGCAAGTGGGAGACTGTTGGAAATATGCCCTAGAGGCAATAATAAATTAGTTATTATTATATTTCCTTGTTCATGATAATCGCTTATTATCCATGCTATAATTGTATTGATAGGAAACTCAAATACATGTGGATACATAGACAACACCATGTCCCTAGTAAGCCTCTATTGACTAGCTCGTTGATCAATAGATGGTTACGGTTTCAACCATGGACATTGGATGTCATTGATAACGGATCACATCATTAGGAGAATGATGTGATGGACAAGACCCAATCCTAAGCCTAGCACAAAGATCGTAGTTCGATGCTAAAGCTTTTCTAATGTCAAGTATCATTTCCTTAGACCATGAGATTGTGCAACTCCCGGATACCGTGAGGAATGCTTTGGTGTACCAAACGCCACAACGAATCGGGTGTCTATAAAGGTGCATTACGTATCTCCGAAAGTGTCTCTGGGTTGGCACTTAATCGAGATCGATTTGTCACTCCGTTGACGGAGAGGTATCTCGGGCCCACTCGGTAGGACATCATCATATCGTGCACAATGTGACCAAGGGGTTGATCACGGATGATGTGTTACGGAACGAGTAAAGAGACTTGCCAAGTAACGAGATTGAACAAGGTATCGGATACCGACGATCGAATCTCGCAAGTACAATACCGCTAGACAAAGGGAATTGTATACGGATCGATTGAGTCCTTGACATCGTGGTTCATCCGATGAGATCATCGGAACATGTGGGAGCCAACATGGGTATCCAGATCCTGCTGTTGGTTATTGACCGAGAACGCCTCGGCCATGTCCAAGATGATTCCCAACCCGTGAGGGTCTACACACTTAAGGTTCATGACGCTTAGGGTTATAAAGGAAGTTTGTATGTGGTTACCGAATGTTGTTCGAGTCCCGATGAGATCCCGGACGCCACGAGGAGTTCCGGAATGGTCCGGAGGTAAAGATTTATATATGGAAGTCCTGTTTTGGTCACCGAAAAGTTTCGCGATATTTCGTATGTACGGGACCACCGGAGGGTCCTGGGGTCCACCAAATGGGGCCACCTGCCCTGTATAAGGTTGTGGGCCAAGTGTGGAGGGAACCAGCCCCAAGGGGCTGGTGTGCCCCCCACAAGGCCCAAGGCCCAAGGGGAGTGGAGGGCAAACCTTAGGCGATGGGCCCCAAGGCCCATCTAATGGGCGCCTCTCCCTCCCCTCTGGCCGCCCCCCTGAACCCATCTAGGCTGCCGCCTCTCAGGGGTGGGAACCCCAGAGGGGCGCACCTCCACCCCTTCCCCTATATATATGAGGCCTAGGGGCTGCCCATAACACGCGATTTGATCTCCTCTTGGTGCAGCCCTGCCTCCTCTTCCTCCTCTCCCTTGGTGTGCATGGCCTCATGGATTGCCACGCCTCCATCACCACCATGCCGCCAGTTGCTGCTGGATGGAGTCTTCTCAACCTCTCCTCTCTCTTGCTGGATCAAGGCGCGGGAGACGCCACCGGCTGTACGTGTTGAACGCGGAGGTGCCGTCTGCTCGCACTAGGATCTCCGTGATTTGGATCACGACGAGTACGACTCCTTCAACCCCTGCTTCATGAACGCTCCGCTTAGCGATCTACAAGGGTATGTAGATGCACCTCCTTCCCTCGCTAGTTTCTCCATAGATAGATCTTGGTGACACGAGAAAATTTTGAATTTCTGCCACGCTCCCCAACAGGGATGCGATTTATGAAGAAACTCAATGCCCACCCACCACCCACTTTATAGCCAATCGCCGAAAGCTTACACGACGTGCTCGATTTCGATTCCAAAGACATCGACGCTATGGACGCATTTATGTAGGAGATAATAATGAACCAGCACCTATAGGATGCTGGACAACCTCATCCCATGATGTATACATGGTGGATACACTTAAAGGAAATGAAGACGAGGAACAACGGACGCCACGGCGGATAAATCCTCTAAAAGCTGTCAAATGGCAATGTAAACGCCTAACAAAGTCCCTACCAACAAAGACCCAGCCATAGAGCAGGGCTAACCGTGGACAACGAACAAGCTTATCGAGCAATCGTCCAACAAGACAACTTGGATAAACAATCTGTCCTCAAGAAGACAACAAATCCGGACGACCTCACACGACAAACCATTGGAGCAAATGACTTCAAAAAGGCTTGCCGCCATCAAGGCGTAGCCTAAAAACAGAAGCGGAAGCTCAAAACAGCGGAAGATGCACTCAGGATTAGATGGAGCAAAGTATTCATCACCGCAGATAAGTACGGGCATGACAATAACAACAAAGAGCTACCCAAAAGAAAGCTATCGCCTGATTCGACGAGGAGGCCTTAGAGCCCCACAATTAAAAGCAAGAAGGCCACCCGTCGGATGGACGACCACGGCAAAAAGAGAGCGCGAATGGTGCCGCACACAAGCCAATATGCGATCCGCCTAAGGATTCACATCAAAAGGACGGCCCAGCTTAGGTCCATCTATGGGCCAAGAAAGCATGCTCACAAAGCAATGCAACACGCCAAAATTCAAAACCACGGCACACTCAATATAGGGCGCCGACACCCCTATGTTTCACCGATGAGGTGCCGGATCATGAATTTCAAATGATTCAAACCCGTAAACATAGAGGCATACGACGGAACAATGCACTCGAGTCTGGATTGAGGATTACATCCTCCACATACACATGGCTAGAGGAGATGATCTCCATGCCGAAAAATACTTACCCTTAAACTCAAAGGGCCAGCTCGGCATTGGCTTAAGAGCCTCCCAAAATACCATTGAAGCTGGGAAGAGCTCGAGGATGCATTTCGCAAATTGGGGACTCCACGCCCGCCTCCTGGACGCAGACGATCTAAGTCACATAACTCAACAGCCCGGAGAGTCAGCCCGAAATTTCGAACAGGTTCCTACATAAAAAGAACCAAATAGTCGATCGTCCGGACGCCAAGCCTTAGCAGCTTTCAAACACAACGCCCGAGACGAATGGCTCGCCAGACACTCGCCAAGAAAAGCCAAGAACAATGGCCGATTAACAAGCCTCATGACCCGCTATGCTAGGGAAGATAGCTGGCTGGCTAGATGCAGCACCAGCACCCGAGTACATCCAAATCAGGGACGGAATGGAAATCACGACGAGAAAAGATCAGCACCGAATAAGGAAAATGGCCCAAATAGTACGGGCATGTCAACGCCAGATTCAAAAGCTCTCGCCAACAACAAAACACTGCCCCTAAAGGATAATAAAGGACGAGCTATCCAACCTAAACAAGATTATGGATAGACTGTGTCAAATACATGGTACCTCCGGAAGTCTGCAAACCATACCCACCGAGATTGTTGGGTCTTCAAGCAGTCCGCCGACTTAACGCCGAACACAAGGCCTCACACACCAAGTGAAAGTGACAAAACCCAAAAGCAGCACTGGAAAACAAAAGACTTTCCCACTAGAAGTCAAAACAAAGAACTCACTTCATGTGATAACACACAGCGTGGCACTCCGCCGCATCAGGACACCGTCCGCATAATGGGGATAGAACCTACCAAAATTCGCTATAGCAGCACTTCCTTCAAAGGAATGACGCCAGCCTTCTTTATTATACAGTGCTCAGACACTAGAGGTTGTGTTCGTTCATCCGACAACCCCTGCCGCGAAAGCTCACTCCCCATCGCCCATTCAGCAAGAGCCCTACACTACCGAGGCGCATATTCGCTCGCTTTAACGCAATACCGCATTATGCATCTCTAACACTTAAAATGCCCGGTCCACGCAGCATCATCTCGCTAAAAGGAAGTATTATGTCACTTGAGCACGGAAGAACGGGAGACTGCCTTGACAGCCCCACACCTATCCGCTCGCTAGGCAAAGAACCTCGAATCGTCATTCAAACCCCGGACTCAAGTTAGACGAAGTCAGCGCCTACTAGCGCATACTCCCATACGAGGGGCCGACATGTATAACAAGAGACAATAAAGCTCAATTTTATTTAATTATTCAACTGCATCGCTTATTTAATATTAAGTACACCTTCCGACGCCTTTTTCTTTCAAACTAAGTTCTCTCTCTTTACAGATGAACAACGTGCTACACCCGCCCGTGATACGGCACAACGGAGACACAGCGCAGACGCAGAGGGACCCGCTAAAAGGATTCTTTTCAGATTAAGACCCGTAAACCTTTTTTCACTGCCTCTTGTTGATATACATCCCCGGTTCCTTAATATAACCGAGGAGAGGCTGGTGCTTTGGCATTGGCCGCACCAGAATTTTTATGCTGCATCTAGACACTGTGGGCTTAGGCATTATTCTGCCCATTTTCATAAAGACCAATACCTTAGGGAGTATTTAAGCGCCTCGAAGTTAGGGCCTTATATGCATCAGCTCCAATCATGTCTTTGGTCAAATGTTGGGTTGCCCGCCTCGTGTTTTGCTGCCTTACATTCCGCTTTCACGGCTAACGCGGCACTGTGGAGAACTATCATTGTGCTCTTGTTCGCCGGACGAGCACCTCAAGAGAGAAAGCCAAAACTGACCGTCATGATATAGCAAGAGACTGGTCAACCACTGATGACTCACAGGAATGTTTAGGATTCCTCCGATTAACGGGACCGGTTTTCGTCAGCACATACGCACTCGAATTCGAGAGTGCGGTGCCCTGTGGGCTATATAGTAGCCCCACCTCTAACTCCTATGGCTAAGTGAAAGTGATAAAGCATTATAGTCCGTTGCCTGGTTTGCTACGCTATCACCTCCTTAATAGGACCAAGACGTTGGATTATGTGAAAAGCGCTTAAAACACCCCAAGACTATGTGCGGGGGGCTGAAGCCAAGGACTGCCATCTTTCAGTTATATACATATACATAAACGGCAAGACAGGAGTAGTTCACTACTTGAACGCACAAGTATAAAAAGCACTTATATTACATTGAAACATTGTTTTCACAAATCATACATGTCATTTAAACATAATATCCTTCGAAAGCACTGCGCCTCTATTAAACGAAAGCCCGGCAGACTTCTTCAAAGTAGTGCTCGGCAGTACTGACTCCGCCCAAATCCTGATGCAACGCCGCTGGCCTTCATCTCGCCCAAGATGTCTTGACACGGGAAGAGCCATCCGCTTCCTCAATACACGCTGATCGCTTCATTGCGCCAATACGCTGCACCGCACTCAAGAAACCGCTGCACTAAACCAATATATATCTTCCTTCGCGCTCCCTTCCGCCCCGAAGTGCTCAACTGCCCACAGCGCGCCGCCAAGTCCGTATAAGCATCCTCTCGAACTCCACAATTTATCCAACTGAGCATACTTTGATCTCAGATATTTCTCCGCAGCAGTAAACGGTTCCAGCCGAATTGCCCCGCCCCGACTCGGCTCCTCCTTGGCAGCTCTCAAAGCCGATTGGCATTCTTGATTCGCGGCGCCTCCTTTAGGCTCCTTCTTGTTCCGCTTTGACGCCTTTTCAAGAACCGCACAGCGATCGGTAGTATTCTTAACTTTTGGCCATATCAGCCATCTCCTCTTTGCTTCGGCAAGGAGCAGCCCGCTCAGCTTAGCTCTTCTTCGCCGCTTTACAGCGTCCGACATTAATTCTGGCTTGCTCTTTCGCTGGCGAAGTTCTGCCCAGCTCCTCCACAAAGAGCGGCACCATCTGCATTAAGCATACAAACAGAAGACATGGGCGCAAGCTCCTTACAAGGTGTCCGTGATAGAGGTCGTGATACCTTGTGACTCGTTAAACCGCTTATTGACCAGCTGATGTCCGTGATCCGCCTCGGCCAAGTTGCCGCTTAGTTCGGGCATATTCAGCAGTCCGCTGGCTCCTCGACGCCCGCCACCTGTTCAGAGCGCGATATGTTATAATCGAGAATTTGATCTCGCCACATTGTCAATTTTGACAACATACCAAGTCTCAGGGCTACTATCTATACATGGCGATTTTATATGCATAACTCGTCAAGGTACATCATTTTTATGCATTTCAAACCCCGCCAAGAAGCTTCGACGGCTTCATGCAATCCGCCTCCGGGATGCAATTCTTTCAATCACCGCATCCATTAGAGCACGGTGATCCTCTGAAATAGCCGCCGCCCGAGCAGATCCTTCAGCTCCTCCGATCAAGACGCCACTTGGCGCCGGACCTTCCGCCCCGCCGACTTGGGGAACCTCCGCGACGACACCTCCGGTCATCCGCCTCACATGAGGGTGCGACAGGTGGAGGCGTTGCTTCCATCATCTCCGAAGAAGATCCCCAAGACGAGCTCACGAGAAGGGCTGAAGTCCGAACTACAAGGTACAATTTCGTTATCCTCATGAATAAATACAGGATGTTCCTTATTTACAAGACCCTTCTTTTACTTACGGCTGGCTGGAGGGCTGATCCCTTGGGGAAATAATGCGGCTGTTACTTCCCAAATACCGACTCTCCGCCAAGATTCCTTCCTCTTTGAGGCCTTGACCTCCGGATCTTCCGGCTGTCCTCTTCTCTCCCTAAGGTGGGACTCTTAATCCTCCTTCCTTGATATCCTCCTTCGCAGAGGCGGTTGCTTCCCGCCCCCCTTCGCTTTCTTCAAAAGGCGCGACCTTCAACATCTTGGTCAACATGGGATCCGCGTGGTCTCCGGAGGGAGCCGACACCTTATTAACTTTGCCTTGGCTATCCACTCCTGTTCAAGAAACGCTCTTTAAAGGGCATATATATATGAAATAAATGAATGAACAGCTTGTCCGTTACAGACTACTTACTTGAGTATCCGGGCGATTGCAGCTTAGTCCTCAAGCCCTCGGTCAAGTCCGACACTTCTCTTGTGATCCAAGAACAGTTTATACATCTCCACGGGCGCCGTGCCCATAAAATTTTGAGAGCTCGTGGTCCCTCCGGATTGAATTCCCACAGCGGAGGGGGCGACGCTTGCAGGCTGAAGGCGCCGGATCACCATAACTCCGCGCCATCGCAACCAGATTGATCCTCTTCCGAGATCTCGAATACGGCCTCGCAGCAGGGGAACGCCCTGGACGGCCCCCGCCGAGCCCCTTGTTGACCCATGATGCCACCGCTGTGGTGGACCTGAGCGAAGGCGGGAGCGCCACCATTTGGTGCCCCCGAGCGGTGATATAAAACCACTCCTGCTACAACCAAGCTCCTCTTGAAAAGAGCCCTCGCCACGGAGCATCAAGACATTTGCTTATGACCGCCTCCAAGACTCCGCTTGCTGCCCTTGATCATCTTTTGGCTCCACCTTGAAGGTCTTGAGCCACAATCCAAAGTGGGGGTAATATGGAGGAAGGCCTCACATACGACAATGAATGACGAGATATGGAGGATGGACTCCGGATTCAAGTCATGGAAATCAAGCCCATAATAAAACATGAGCCCCGCACAAAGGGGTCCGCGGAAGCCTAAACCTCAAGGAAGTGGGACACGAACACCACGCTCTCGCCGGGCTCAGAGTGGGAATGACCTGCCCTGAGCAGGCAGCCTATGCGAGATCTCGCCGGTCGATACCGCGCCTCGCAGCTTTAGCACATCTTCTTCTCGTGACGGAGGAAGACATCCATCGGCCGTGGCCGGTCGGAGCCGGACATCGCCGAAAGTCCGAAGCGCCTGAATCTGAAGCTTTGGGTGTTGGAACTCGAAGCGCGAGGCGAACTCGATGGAGGGTGTAAAGAAGAAGAGGGCCTTGGTCTCATCATAAAGAGCTTGAATACCAAGAGCCCACCCCGTGGTCGATTAGGACTCGCCTTCGATAGAGAAGGCAGGCCAACGGGCATGGTTGGGTTACCCACGTCCGTATTGATGAGAATCCCGAATAAGGGGGCACGATCTACGCTTTGATAAGACGTACAAGGAAACCGCCGCTAAACACGCTGAGGTGGAACAATAAAAACGATTCATATAAAGGCCTGGCCGTGGTGTGATGTCACGCCGCTGAATACGCCAGCAGATCTGTGCAAAATTATTCTCTACGGTGTTATGTGGAACTTGTTTTGCAGAGCCGACACTATCCTTGTGTTCAAAACCTTCTATGAAGTATTCGAGGAGGAACCCGCCGCAATGTCAAGACAATCAACGCTACCGACTCATCGCCATTGAAGCCTGGTTCAGGGCTACCGAGGGAGTTCCGGACTAGGGGTGTCCGGATAGTCAACTATCATCATCGGCCGGACTCCAAGACTATGAAGATACAAGATTGAAGACTTCGCCCCGTGTCCGGATGGGACTTTCCTTGGCGTGGAAGGCAAGCTTGGCGATACGGATATGTAGATCTCCTACCATTGTAACCGACTTTTGTGTAACCCTAGCCCTCTCCGTGTCTATATAAACCGGACGGCTTTAGTCCATAGGACTAACAACAATCATACCATAGGCTAGCTTCTAGGGTTTAGCCTCTTTGATCTCGTGGTAGATCCACTCTTGTAACACACATCATCAATATTAATCAAGCAGACGTAGGGTTTTACCTCCATCAAGAGGGCCCGAACTCGGTAAAACATCGTGTCCCTTGTCTCCTGTTACCATCCGCCTAGACGCACAGTTCGGGACCCCTACCCGAGATCCGCCGGTTTTGACACCACCCTGGTACATGACTTCATCATTAGCCCCTAATGGATCGAGGCTTGAGTGAGGAAGGAGTTGATAATCTTCCGACCTGTTCTTCGTTGTGAGTGTGTCTTACTCCGGATCAACGACCTTTTAGTGATGGCATCAACTTCTTTCAGTCGCCTTTGATCCATTCTTCACGCTTGTCGAAAGTGAACTCAGGAACTCCCGAGGATTTTGAGCCACGGATCGGAGGAAATCTGTTATCCGACGAGTTGCTCGCTGTTAGCGATTTCACGATCCGACTTTGGGAAGCACGCTAAGCGGAGAAAACTACTGCACTCGGATGGATAGGACGATGACGCCGACTTCGCACCGCCTTTTTTCGCCATGTATCATGTGCTACCGCTATGGATTGTGACGGATTGTTCGGGTTTACCAGTCAGCCACTCGAAGCGGCCCATATAAAGCGCTTGATGAAGCATTTTGAACAAAGGCAGCCCCAATCTTCCTCCCTCCGCTCAACCTTCTCGCCACGTCTTCGCCCAAAGACCGCAGCTTCGTACTTCGCTTCACCGCCACTATGGTGAAGGAGAAGACCGCAGCTCGAACGGATGAAGAAGGCGCGCGGGCCAAGGGAGAGCACGAAGTCCGGGCGGATCCTCTTCAGGGTCCAAGCTGCCGCAAGGCTGGGTCCAAGGAGATTGATCCGCCGACCATCACCGAGAAGGATCTCACCGATCTGGCCAATGAAGGACTGATCCCCATGGGTCGGCGAGGCTTCCGGCACGGAGTGGCAACCGCAACTCGAAGAGGGTGAGTGTGTCCTTCCGCCACCCACGATCGGGGTTTTCTCCGCCGCCAAATCCTTTTTTCCGGGGTTTTGAACTTTTTGGAGCGCAACTCCATCATTTCACTCCAAACTCCATTGTCTATCTTGTTACCTTCATTTCGCTTATGCGAGAACTTCTTGGGTTGCCGATCAAGACCGGGGTCTCTTTCACATATTCACCCGTCCGCCTCAGACGGTGAAGAAAATGAACCCGAATGACGAGAGGACCCAAGTAATCCAGATGTGTGGGGACTGGGTCCAGATGAGGGGGAAGAGCGCTTCCAGCCTATGACTCTCCCCGACTCTGCTAGAGGGTGGCAATCGACCTGGTTCTATCGCTAAGACCAGCCGACGCCGGGCAATCGACCGGCTCCTCCTTTCTCCATGAGTCGAGTGAATGCCATCTTCCCTCAAGGTGTTACCAGAGGAGAAGGCCCAAGTAAAGTTGCCGAGGAGCGTAGTCCAGCTTATTCGCGATGGGGTGACCGCATGGATCTCCTGGAGGTTTTTCTCCGACGGCGATTCAGCCACCCAATACCGAGGTCATCCGATGTGGATGTACTGCACGGATGATACCACTCGGTCCATCCAGAGGAGGTCGATGACGCCACACCGAGAAGTGGATGACTGCCATCACAGAAACAAAGACAACCTCGAGCTAGGAGGATTCCACCACTGACCAGAGTTACCAACTGACAAGGTATAACCACTTATCTTCGATCGTGATTCGCTGCATTCATTCTGTTTTGATGCCAATTGCCGACTCGACTTTCGCTTTGTTTTGTTGTCTTCAGGTCACCACCGAGATGTACTGATGCCCAACGGGCGCAGGAAACAATAAGAAGAAGAAGGAAGTGGAGGTGAAAGTCCGAGGAATGGGAGTCCAACGGCGCAGGAGGATGAGGAGGATGATAGCTCTGATGATGAGGAGGAGGAGGAGGAAGAGGAGGAAGACGCCGATCCTCCTCGCCGGAGGGAAGGTCCAAGTTGACGATGACCCGTGGCCGGGCGCGTAAAGCTGTTGTGCCCATCGGGCAGCCGACGGTTACCTAGGACAACTTCCCTCGCCGATCGAGAAACCGCCAAGCAACCTCGAGCGACGCCGCTAAAGCCGGCGAAGGCCCTGCCCAAGATGTGAATGGTCATCCCCACCATCTCCGGTAACCAATGTAACCTTGTATTTCCTTATTCAACATGAGTGAACTTTTGGTCGACTTGATGACTGATCAATCGATTCTTGAAATCTACAGCCGCTTACCTCCGAGACTTCACCAAGCACTAAGATCAGAACTAGAGGATGCTACCACCTCCAACCTTGGTAAGATCTCCGAGGTTTCGCTTTTAGTCGATCGAGCTTTAGTCGATTGACTTCCATGTTTACTTCTGAATCTTTCTTGTAGTTCCGCCTCACGTCATTGATCTCCCCGATGATGACGAGGAAGCGCCATTGAGGAAGAGGAAGAACAAGAAAGTGCCTGCTGGCAAGGCTGCTCCAGTCGCGGCGATTCCTGAGACGCTGATTTCCGAGGGAGGCAACCCCACTCGGACTTCTGTGTCTTTCGCTGTACCGCTGACAAGTGCCCGACCCACTTCGTCGACTGCTGATCCACCATCTCTCTTTGCTATACACCACGTCCCGGAAGACCAAGTGCGGTGCTAAGGAGGCCATACGCCGTAGGGATCATGATGGAGCAAGTGAAAGAGGTCCGAGAGGCTAGTCAGCGCCTATGATGCTAGTTCAGCCTCCGCAGCAATGTCCAAGTAAGTCAATCGCTGCTTGCTTTGTTAGGATATGCTACCTGAAATTGCTTCCTTCCGAGATTTTATCCGTACACCCACCGGGTGGGTGTGTTGATTGAACTTTGTGGGGCACGCTAAGTGCACCCACCGGTGTAGTCCCCGAGACTATGGTCGATCGCGCAATGGCTATAGTCTTTATGCTGTGAACTTTTCACCGACCGGACGGACCAAGTCGAATGGAACCGAAACCGTGGGGGCACGCTATGCACCCATTGGGTGTAGTCCCCGAGACTATGGTCGATCACGTGCAGTCAACTATAGTCTAAAGAACTGTTTTTTACCGCAGCCGATCACGACAATTAGCCATGGTTTTAAAATCATAACCTTTTTGCTCTTTTGGTCGATCGGTCGAACCAAATTGGTAAACCAGTGGGGGCACGCTTGAGTGCACCCGCTAGGTGTAGTCCCCGAGGCTACCGTCTTAATGTTTTGATTCGATTGTAGTCTTAGAAATGCTACTATTTTTCCTTAATCACACGGAAGTGATCTGTCTTTGATGTCTTTCGCTGGTTGACTCTTTTAGAAATCTTAAGTAGCTTGTGGCTCGCTATATCGAGTTAGAGAACAAGCAGATCCAGCTCAACCTCGATTTGAAGCTTGCTCGTGAGAATTTGCGTATGCAAAGGATGAAGCAAAAGGTATGGCTGGTGAGAATTTTTGACGAACGCCTTTTGTTTTTCTGCTCATTCTCAACTCTGTTCTCATTGTTGCTTTGCGTATAAACCGAAGAGACTTTGAAGAAGAAGGACCTTGACCTTGCAGAGGCAATGTATATGGATTTGGAGAAAACAAAGTCATTGAAGAGAAGCTTGCCTCAATGACAAACTTGAAGATGAAAATGCCAGTTGAAAGTCGCTTCTTGACGCTGCTAACAAGGAAGTTAGTCGATCAAGAACGACAAGATTGTTCTGTTCGACAAGGCTGGCTAACCAAGGGGAAGCTTAAACGACTGGAGATTTATCTTGAGGGCTCGCCAAGAAGTTGTTTCTCATGCTTGAAGGTAATCTTTTATCCGACTGTCTTGCTTTCACCGCTCATCACATGATCGTTATTTTGGGTCCGAGCTGTGTTTCAGAATTCTGCCAAAACTTTGAAGAAGAAACTAGTCGAGTGGAAACCAGCTTGGACCCCACCAACTCTCTTGTGAAGGACGGTTGCTATGAATGTGCTCCGACCGAGTCTCGTTAGCGTGGTGGATTATCTTGCTCGACCGAAGTTGCAGTGTCGCAGATCGACTCGACTCTCGCCGTAATGCACTCTTCGTAATGATCTTGAATTTCGATGACTCGATTGAATGAGATTCCAAGTCGAGTGCAAGAATGGAAAAGTCTTCTGCTGTGTGGTGCTGATGTTGCTCTATCTCCGTTCATGTCCATCGCAAAGAAGCGCAAGAGGACAAGCTGGTGTCTTCAAGGTTGCTAATACCAGGAAGCACGACTTCAGATCTTTCATGGAGACTTTCATCGCTGTCGCTACCAGATTGTTTAACGGAATCGATTTCACCAGTTTGTTGCACCTTCCACCCTCCACCGGAGGAGTAAAAACTTCTAGGTCCCACTTTAAATTTGCCTCGAATGCCGAGTGGTTTTTGTAACCGATAACTTTAATGTGCTTAACGCCGAGCACCTTTGGATCCATAGGACGCTTATCCGAACTTGATTTTTCCTTTAACATGCTTTGTTTGCCTTCGAGAACTTTATTCCTCATTAGGAAGATATTCCGTTGAAATTTCAATGACTTGTGCTTCATCTATCCCGCAGTAGAGATGGAACACACACCGCGATCGACCTTGTCGCCCCACGGATTGGGACAAACCGCACATTGTACTTGTGGCGAAGTTCAAGGAGGAGGTAGCAATGACCTGCACTCGTCAGTCTCTTATGTGGATTGGGATGGACCGCACATTGTACTTGGGGCGGTTCTCAAGGAGGAGGTAGCAGCCCACCTGCACCTCGTCAGCCCTTATGGATTAGGATGGACCGTGACGCTGTACTTGTGGCGGTTCAAGGAGGAGGTAGCAATGACCAAGACCTCGCCGCCCTTGCGGATTGGGATGAATTCTTACTTAGGCGCAGCACTGGTCTGCAGTTAAGCCCCCGAGTGGGAGGTTTGCTCTCCACTCAAGAGGATTTTTATTACTTAGGCGTAACACTAGGTTGCAGCTTAAGCCTCCGAGTGGGAGGTTTGCTCTCCACTGTAGGATTTTTATTACTTAGGCGCAGCACTAGGCTGCAGTTAAGCCCCCGAGTGGGAGGTTTGCTCTCCACTCGGTAGGATTTCTATTACTTAGGCGCAGCACTGGCTGCAGCAAGCCCCGAGTGGGAGGTTTGCTCTCCACTCTGAGGATTTCTCATTTACGCCGAGCACCGGGCTGTGCAGTAAGCCCCGAGTGGGAGGTTTGCTTCCACTGTGAGGATTTCTATTACTTAGGCGAGCACTGGCTGCAGTTAAGCCCCGAGTGGGAGGTTTGCTTCCACTGTAGGATTTTTATTATTTTGGATGTTAAGGCGTAATCCTTGGGTTGTTAGAAGCCCCGAGTGGGAGGCTGGCTCACCACTGTAGGATTGAATACTTAGGCAAGTACTTGACTGCAGCTAAGCCTCCGAGTGGGAGGCTGGCTCGCCACTGTAGGATTTTGAATACTTAGGCGCAGTACTTGACTGCAGCTAAGCCTCCGAGTGGGAGGCTGGCTCGCCACTGCAGGATTTTGAATACTTAGGCGAGTACTTGACTGTAGCTAAGCCTCCGAGTGGGAGGCTGGCTCGCCACTCGGTAGGATTTTGAATACTTAGGCTAAGCGGATTCGCAGCTAAGCCCCCGAGTGAGAGACCTGCTCACCACTGTAGGACTTTGAATACTTAGGTGAAGCGGATTCAAGAGTTAAGCCCCCGAGTGAGAGACCTGCTCGCACTCGAAAGGATTTTTTTACAAACTTAGGCTAATCGGATTCGCAACTATCTGCCACCCATCGGGGAAATTTCAACAAAAGCAATAACAATCACCGGAAAATTATAACATTCTTGTCTTAGATAAACAAACTACAAAAGTACTTTTCTTACATCTCAACCGAGTGAGTTTTAAGTGTAAAAGGGCGGAGCAGCCCGCTCCAAGCTCGAGGCTCGCCGATCCGGCGATCAACATTGTAGAGATGATATGTCTGCTGTGGAGGACTCTTGTGACGATGAAGGACCTTCCCAAGTGGGGCGAGCTTGTGTAGTTTCATGATCCACTCTTGAGGACCAAATCTCCTCTTGGAAGGCTCGACTCTTCACATTTCTGGCATGGAATCGACGCAAGTCTTGCTGATAGATAGTCGAGCGGATCAGGGCCATTTCTCTCCTCTTCCAAGAGGTCGATCGATCTTGCCGGGCTTGTTCCGCTTCTTCTTCGAGTATTGCTCGACTCGAGGCGATTGTGAAGCAGGTCACCGGCAGAACTGCTTCAGCTCCATAGACCAGAAGAATGGAGTTCTCCCAATGACCGATTAGGAGTGGTCCTCAATCCCGTGAGAACTGATGGAAGTTCGTCGACTAAGCTCCCGCCAAGCGCTTGAGATCACGATCACCGTGGTTTCAGCCCTTTGAGAATGAGGCCGCTTGCTCGCTCGCTTGTCCATTCGATCGAGGATGAGCCATCACATAGTCGACCACTGCGCCTTGAGAGGCACAAAAGGCTTTGAACTTGTCATTATCAAAGTTTGACCCATTGTCGCGATGATGCTATGAACTCCATATCTGAATATCAACTCTAATGAAACCGATAGCAAAGGCATGCATCGAGGTTCTTGATGGGCTTGGCTTCGATCCACTTGGTGAACTTGTCGACCGCTACTAGCAAACGAGTGAAGCCGCTCGCCAGTTCTCAACGGTCCAATCATGTCCAATCCCCAAACAGCGAAGGGCCGACGAGTGGAATGGTCTTCAAGGCTGAGGCGGCTTGTGCGATATGTTGAATAGAACCGACATCCTTCACACTTGTCAACTATTTCTTTTGACATTTCATTTGCTTTCGCCAAGAAAATCCCGCCGGTATGCTTTAGCCACAATTGTCCGAGAGGACGATGATGGCCATGTGTCCCCGAGTGGATATCCTCAAGAATTATCTCGACCTTCTTCTCGCGTGATACACTTCGCCGACTCCACCACGCTTTCTCTCGAACAACTGTCCTTGATCATCAGTAAAGGCCTTGGATCGCTTGGATGATCCGTCGAGCCTCTTCTTCATTCTCTCGGGAGCTCTTTCCTTATGATATATGCGATGTACAAGCATCGCCACCGGGAGTGATGACCACCACTTCCATAATTAGGTCGACTACGGCCGGGACCTCAACTTCACCGGATCATTGGCACTTTTTGCTGCGGGCTTTTTCCGTGAAAGGATCCTCCTGCATCAAGGTGCATGAATGTGCTCCAAAATACATTATCGAATGGCTTCCTTTGATCCTATCTTCGCCAAATCATCCGCAGCTTGATTTTTCAACGGGTATATGATGAAGCTCTAACCCTCTAATTTCTTCTCCAAATTTTCTCAACGATTACAATAACCTGTCATAGCTGGGCTTCGACATCCCACTCCTTCATCACTTGATTAACAACCAGATCCGAGTCGCCAGAGACCATAAGGCGACGGACGCCGAAAGTGAAATGGCCATGCGAACCCACACAGGAGTGCTTCATATTCTACTTCGTGTTGGAAGAATCAAAGTGAATCTGAGAACATACTTGAGCCTATCTCCTGGGGAAACCAATACAACCCCTCGCACCGTAACCGCTCAAAGATCTTGGAACCATCAAAAACATAGTCCAGTTGTTCCGAGTGAACTTGAGTCGAAGTTGCTGTTCAGTCCACTCGGCGAGGATATCTGCTATTGCTTGGGACTTGATGGCTTTTGCCTCGAATTTGATATCAAGGGAAGGAGTTCAATCGCCCATTTTGCCACCCACCAGCTTGCATCTCTCGTTATGAAGAATTTCCGACAAAGGGCGTCACGACGATCGTAATGGAATGATCGTGAGAAATAATGAGCAATCTTCTTCGTGGTCATATAGATCCCATAAACAAGCTTCCGATAGTGAGGGTATCTTTGCTTTGATGGGGTCAAGATTTCGTAAAGATAATAAACTGGGCGCTGAACTTTGAAGGCTTTTTCCTTCTTCTTCCCGCCGACCGTAAGTACGGTATCGACGACTTGTCCAAAGGGCTGCAATGTAAATCAGAAAGGCTCTTGCTGATTGGAGCAGCAAGCACCGGTTGGGTGGAGAGCAGAGCTTGAGCTCGCAAACGCTGCATCAGCTTCTAGAGTCCACTCAACTTGTCTCGATTTCTTCATCACGGTAAAGAGGCAATGCCTTTTCACCGAGGCGAGATGAATCGACTTAAGGCGCCAAGCATCCAAAGAAGTTTCGACATCGCACACACGACAGTATGCCTCATTCGAGTATGGTGCCAACCTTTTCGGGTTAGCATCGATTCCTCACCGTAAACGAAAACCGAGTAACTTTCCACCAGAACTCCAAATGTACACTTTGATGGGTTGCTTGATATCATACCTCCCGAGATTGGCAAATGTTTCAGCAAGGTCACCAACAGGTCGGAACCCTTTCGTGACTTGACCACTATATCATCCATGTACGCCCACATTCCGACCGACGGAGTGAGCAAACACTTCAATCATCCTCATGAATGTGGCTCCGCATTCTTGAGACCGAATGGCATGGTGACATAATGCAATTCAATGGAGTGATGAACGCTGTTTTAATATCATCGGGTCCATATGCATACGGATCTGATGGTACCCGGAATAGGCGCTAAAAAGACAACCTCTCACATCCCGCAGCTTGAGTCGACTATTTGGTCGATGCGAGGAAGAGGGAATGATCTTCGGCAGGCCCGATTGATATGCTTGAAATCGATGCACATGTGCAACGACTTGTCCTTCTTGGGAACCATGATGACATTGGCGAGCCACTGAGTGGTAGATCTCTGATGAACTCTGCTGCTAAGAGTCGAGCCACCTCCTCGCCAATGGCCTTTTCTTCGACGACGGACCGCCAAAGATACTCTTTAACCGGGTTTGAATTTTGGGTTGACTCAGAGGCGATGCTCAGCCAGCCCCCTGAATACCCGCATGTCGCCAGGCTTCCATGCAAAGATGTCCCAGCTTCTCACGAGGAACCGGATGAGCGCTTCTTCCTATTTTGTTCGAAAGTGTTGTTGAGATGTTGGTCGGAGCAACATTGGGATCGGTCGGGTGAATGTGAACCTGTTTCGCCTCACCAATGATCGAAATGTGACCAGAGGTGCTTCTTAGCTCGCAACAAATCACTGGATCTGCAGTTTTCGATACTTTGTAGCTCTACCATCGCCAACCGAAAGCATCGGCGATCTTAGAGCCTTTCCGAAGCACTTTTCGCTTCTTCCGATTGCCCGTGAGAGTGATCACGCCTGGGACCAGGCATCTTCATTTAAGATACACGTAACATGGTCGGGCCATGAAACGCATAAGCTGGCCTTCCCGTAATAGCGTGATAAGCGCCCGAAATCCACGACCTCAAAGGTCAACTTTTCTTTCCGGAAATGCTTCAATCACCAAAACTACATCAAGAGCAATTTGGCCGAGTGATTCAGCCTTCTTTCCGTGAATGACTCCGTGGAAGCTCATGTTATCGGTATCGAGTCCGACATCGGAATGCCCATCCCTTTCAACGCCTCCGCATAATATGTTCAAGCCACTACCACCATCCATCGACTTTGGTCACCGAGTGCCCTCAACAACCGGGTCGACCATCAATGCTTGCCTCCCAGGTGGCAATGTGTCGGGTGATCGACCGTCGAATGTGATGGCGGTCCGGGACCATTTCAGATAATTGGGAGTCGCCGAGCAACCAAGTTCACTTCCGATTGATAACCTTCAATCGACTTTTGCTTTCGACGCCAAGAAAAATCATCGTGGTGGAATTGACCGGGATATCCACCATCACTCTCATCTCCGCCCTCAACTTTGCCTCGCCTCCTTATCCTTATCCTTGAGTTGTTTCCTTGAACCGCTGAATCAAGAGCCGACATCGTCGAAAGTGGTATGTTTCGGTAAATGAGTTTACCTCTTCATCTTTCTTTGTATGAATATGACATGGCAAATCCAACACGCCGCTTCCATCCTGGTCTTTCACCTTCTTGGGGTTCCAAGGACCCTTGGGTTTCTTGAACTTTCCCGGGTCACGCCAAGGCCTCCGGAGCGCTGGCTCGGCTTTGCACTTCGCTTCGACCGAATTTCTCCGCCGCCTCATTGGCGGCCGATTTATATTTACCACTCGAGCCGATCCTCTTCTTCACCATTTGCATACTTGGTGGAAATTCCATCATCCGACCTAGGTCATATCTCCGTTCGACCATATTTCAAACTCAATTCTTCGTTTGACACCTTCTTTGAAGGCATGATCGCCCGTGGTCGACATATTCTCAACTGTGGTGCAAAGTGATCCACCTCTGATATAATCTCTCAAAGTTTCACTCGACTTTTGCACACACGATCGCAACTCCGGCACCCTCGCCGGTCGCTTGCAAGTTCCTTCAAATGTCCCGACAAACACTCGCAAGATCTTCCCAAGTGTAAATACTGTTGGTGTTAATCGATTCAGCCACGCTGGCTGAACCCTCCAACATAAGAGGCAATGCTTCATGGCTACTTCATCGCTGCACCGCCGATCTGAATAGCCACTCTGCAATCTTTCGCCAAGTGTCGCTCGGATTCACCAAAGGAACTTATCGACTCCAATACGCCAACCTGAAGTTGGGAGGAATCACCGCTGCTCGATGGCTCGCTGAAACACTGGTCCCGAGACATGAACTCGCTCTGGAAGGAACATCTCTATCATGGTCGCTCTTGTGAGCTTCCGTTCGCCGACCAAACCTTGAACGATAATAGATCTCGTGATCAAAGCCTCGGGTTCCCTAGGGTCGATCGAACTCTTCGCCAAAGACCGCAGGCTAGCGCCTCGTCATCCTGCAGCCGAGGAGGTACGATCCACCCCTTGGGAGGAGGGCACTGACGCCGATCGCTGCGATCGAGTCGGTGCTCATACTGCCGCGCCCTTGTATTGATCATCACGCCGCCCCCACGCCTCACGCCGGGGCGATCTCGGACTATGGGCCGATCGACTGAATTCGCAGCGACGGATCGGCCAGGAACCCTGTTCCGCGACTAGGATACAACTGAGTTTTGATCTCCGCCGCCCGGAGCAGATCCTGATTTGTCAGAACCTCTACCCGCCCGACTCGGAAGGCTGAATTGACTTCGCTATATGGGCGGCAAATAGCAAATTCTGAATTGGAGTTCGATATACCTGAGTTGGCGGTTGAAAGAGCCGACGATCGATTCTCGAACCCTTGGTCGCAGGCGCCACGAGTACTCGCCAAGATTCTCCAGCCGAAAAGCGCCAGCCAGGCTGGCTAAGCACGCATCCTCCAAGGCACGAGCCTCGGGTTTCTCCAACGATAGGAGTGTGAAGTGCATCCATGTTCCGACGGCGAAGCTCCTCCTCCGAGCAAAGTGAGGGGCTCGCAGGTACTCTTCAGGCTTGCTCCGATCACCTCCACCGCCACCTCCGCTGGTGCGGGTGAACTGGGGACTGATGGTCCATCAACCATCGTAACCTCTCGCCGCTGGTCATCGCTATCGCATTCGTGATGCGTCATGGGAGCCACGATGTGTCGAACAGTCAGAGAGATTCGCGGGCTCGACGCAAGGATTTGGGGTGGCCGATCACGGGCCACCGTGATGCCTCACCCACCGCTGAAGCCTCGACCGACCGGAACGCTATACCGCGGGAGATCGGGAGTGAAGACGGCGCAGAGCCGACTCCATACCGGGTCGACGGTTGTCGCAGGAGGACGCCATGACACACGCGAAAGGCCGCCTCATGACGGGAGCGCGGCCCACGCCGAGTGGAGCCTCCGGGTTGCGGAGTCGCCGGCGCGATTTAACATGAGCGCACCGAGACGGATCTCGTGGTCGCCACCGTAACTTCTCCAACAAATCGCTAGAACACCGCCCCACGGTGGGCGCCAACCGTCGTGGTTCTAAGTCCGACAAAGAGAATGGGGGTAGGTATGGAGAGGCAAGATCCTAGCTATGGAGTAGTTGTATACGCAAGGGATTTACGAGTTCAGCCCTTCCTGAGGAAGTAATAGCCCACGCCTCGGAGCCCGGAGGCGGTCGACTGATTATATGCGTATGTGTTAAGGGTGCGACCCTTCACTCGTGGAGGGGTGGCTTATATAGAGTGCGCCAGACCCCAACCAGCCCATGAGTAGAGGGTTTACAGGTGCAAAGCTAGGCGCTACAACGCCACATAAAGTGCCATTAAGATCATAAAGACTATTTAACTACAGCATCGCTCAGCACCGAGTGGCTCTTGACTCCTCGGTGGTCGAGTGGTCTTCATGGTCGAGTGTATTTGAAACTCGCTGAGTGGAAACCTACCAGGTCGTCGGAAGGCTGCTTTCTTGCGAGTGTCCTGTGGAGGGTACCTGGGCAGGTCTATGACCCTACCCTGTGTACATGACTTCATCACCCTCCTCGCTGGACAAGGGCTCAGCTGGCCACTAGGTCACTCGCCGCCCAACCGCCACCCACTCTATTAACCCCACGGTCCACCCAACAAACCCTAGCTGCACCTCACATTCCCCCACGATCCCTCGATCTTTTCCCCTTCTCACAGGATCTCGATCGGGGCGCCGTCAAAACGGTGCCTCACCCCATCGCTTCGCTCGCTGCAGGACGCTGCTCGGAGCTCGCGCCGGGGACCTCGCCTTGAGCTACATCGTCGCCGCCGTCAGTTCTCGCCGGATCTCCCTCGCTCGATTCCTCCCGAACTCCGCCGAGCCCACATCAAATCCCGACCGCCATCGAGCCCCTCCTCCTCTTCTCTCCCGCCCGCCGCCTCGCCGAACTCACGGCAGCTGCACCACGCCGCCGCTTGCGTCGACGCCCGCCAAGCCCCTGTCTGCCTTAAGACGCGCTTCTGCCACACACGGTGGCTCAAGGCCACCACGGCCCGGCCACCATGGCTCGGCCTCACCGCTGCCTCACTCCCGCCGTTCCTCTCCTCTCGCCCCACGCGAGCACCACCACTGCCGCCGCCTGCCGACGGCCTCGCTCGCCTCCTCGCCACCTGGCGCCACCTCGCGCTTCGCCAGACACGGCCGCTGCACACGGCTGGGACGGGCGCTGCCCCTCCTCCTCAGGCCGCCGTCCACAGCCACGGCCGGCCGCGCTCGGCCCGCCATGACCTCGCCAGGTCACCGCCTCGATCCGCCTCGCCTGGTCCACCCATCTGGCTCAAGGCCATAACCCATTAGCTCACACCCGCTATGGCCCTCGTCAATGACAGAGGGCCCGCCTCCGTAATGTTAAAAATGATAAAAAATACATAATTAAAATAATAATAAATTAATTAATTAATTAACTTAATTTAAGCATAATTAGTTAACCTAATCACCTATTTAATTAACTAAACCAATTTAGTTAACCAAGCCTATGACATATAGGACCCACGCCGGCTTGACCAAGTCAACTCGACTGCTGACCGCTGATGTCATGTCGATGTCATGATGACGCTATAAACTGAATTTTTAATTAAATAAATTCTGTTAATTCCAAAATGTTTTATAAACTTTAAAATTTAATATAAAATAACCAGAATTCCGGATGGAAAAACTTTGTACATGAAGGTTGCAAACGAGACGTAATCCTGTTACACAAACCCGCTCGCTCGCCACACATCCCTAGCATAGCAAACATGCAATCTTTCCTCCGTTCACTGTCTGAAAACATCAAACACCGGGATACTTTCCGATGTTTCCCCTTCACGCGGTATCACCTCCTATCGCGTTAGGTCACCTCTAGCACCACGCATTGCCATGTTATACTTTGATTGCTCTATTATTTATTGTGTTCCCTCCGCTATTTTTTTCCTGTAGACCCCGTGACGATGTTGATGCCCCCTGTGGTTTACACGCCACCGATTTAACCCTCCTTCTTGTCCGAAAGCAACCAGGCAAGCCCCCTTGATCACCAGATATCGCCTATTCTCTTCTATACCGCTTGCATAGAGTAGTGTAGCATGTTATCGCTTCCGCTATTCCTATCATGATGCATAGTCTGTCTCTGTTACTACCGTTGATACCTTTACCGCAATCCTACATGCTTAGTATAGGATGCTAGTATTCCATCGGGCCCTACATTCTTGTCCGATCGCTATGCTATACTATCGGGCTGTGATCACTGGAGGTGATCACGGTATATACTATATACTTTATACATGATACATGTGGTGACTAAAGTCGGGTCAGCTTGTGGAGCACCCGCGAGTGGGCTGAAAGGACCTTTGTCCCAACGGCTCTCTGCGGTGGATCTTTGTATGAGCGCAGAGCAGGTTGAGACTACTCGGTGAGAGGTGGGCTCGGCCCTGCTTATGCTCAAGGATACTTAACACGCTTAACGAAGTTCTTGGTATTTGATCTCGAAAGGTCATTGACCTTATACGCACTAACCGCCACGTGGGACAAGATATGGGCAACCGCGCCGTGGTATCACCAAGCATTTCGTGACGCCGCCGATCGAGCAGCACGCTGCTGATTGATCGAACGCTCGCCAGGCTAGGTTCTGCTTTCCGCCATGCGACGCAACGTAAGTAGCAGGGCGAGGGCCTGCACTTCGCGGCGCTTAGGTTTAGACCGCGGTCGACTTCTCTGTGCCTAGGTGGGCTGCGACGGTTGATCTTCCGCGCGGGCATGACCCAGGAAAGTGTGTCCCGCCAAATGGGATCGAGCGTGTCGGTAATGTGGTGCACCGCAGGGAAGTTAATCTATTTGAATAGCCGTGATCTTCGTAATGTGACGACTTGGAGTTGTACCTTGACCTTATGACAACTAGAACCGGATACTTAATAAAACACGCCTTCCATGCGATACAACCCGTGGTCGCTGCTCTCAATGTGGCTACAAGGAGAGGATCGCGGTAGGATTATGCTATGCGATGCTACTTGGAGGACTTCTGCCACTCTTCTACATGTTGCAAGACGGAGGCTGCTGTACATAGTCTTCGACAGTGATTAGCTATCCCCTCTTATTCTGCATTCTCGCAGCTCAGTCCAATCGATATGGCCCTTTACACATATATCCATGCATATGTAGTGTAGCTCATTGCTTACAGTACTTTGGATGAGTACTCACCGCTGCCTTGTTCCCCTTTTTTCCTATTCTATCCGATTGTTATGCACTACACACGACGGAGCCTGTGAGCCGACGCCACCGCCGATGATGACTACTACACCGGAGGTGCCTACTACTACGCAGCTACCGACGATTTACCTGTGAGTAGTTAGAGGATCCTGTGGAGGCCATGCTTCTTTCAATCAGATCCCAGCTTGTGCTAGCCTTCTTAAGGCAAACTTGTTTAACTTATGTCCAGCATCAGATATTGTTGCTTCCGCTGACTCGCCTATGATCGAGCACTTGTATTCGAGCCCTCGAGGCCCCTCGGCTTGTATTATGATGCTTGTATGACTTATTTATGTTTTAGAGTTGTGTTGTGATATCTTCCCATGAGTCCTCGATCTTGATCGCATACATTTGCAGCATGATTAGTGTACGATTGAATCGGGGCATCACATACACGACGCTTTACGTGAGACAGGTTCCACCGACCGACATGCACTAGTTGCATAAGGTGGCTAGCGGGTGTCCGTCTCTCCCACTTTAGTTGGAGCGGATTCATTTAAAAGGGTCTTTATGAAGGGTAAATAGAAATTGGCATATCACGCTGTGGTTTTACGAGGTAAGAAACGCTCTTGCTAGAAACCTATAGAAGCCATATCAGAAAACTTGCAACAACAATTAGAGGACGCCTAACTTGTTTTTGCAGCAAGTGCTTTGTGATGTGATATGGCCAAAGGATGTGATGAATGATATATGTGATGTATGAGATGATCATGTTCTTGTAATAGGAATCACGACTTGCATGTCGATGAGTATGACAACCGCAGGAGCCATAGGAGTTGTCTTTATTTTTGCATGACCTGCATGTCATTGAATAACGCCATGTAAATTACTTTACTTTATTGCTAAACACGTTAGCCATGGAAGTAGAAGTAATCGCTATGGATAACTTCATGAAGACACGATGATGGAGATCATGATGATGGAGGTCATGGTGTCATGCCGTGACGAAGATGATCATGGCGCTCAAGATGGAGATCAAAGGAGCAATATGATATTGGCCATATCATGTCACTATTTGATTGCATGTGATGTTTATCATGTTTTACATCTTATTTGCTTAGAACGACGGTAGCTTAAATAAGATGATCCTCGCATAATTTCAAGAAAGTGTTCCCTAACTGTGCACCGCTATGTAAGGTTCGTTGTTTCAAGCACCACGTGATGATCGGGTGTGATAGATTCTAATGTTCGAATACAATGGGTGTAAGCCAGATTTACACACGCAATACACTTAGGTTGACTTGACGAGCCTAGCATGTACGCATATGGCCTCGAACGCCGGAAGACCGAAAGGTCGAGCATGAGTCATATAGAAGATACGATCAACATGAAGATGTTCACCGATGTTGACTAGTCCGTCTCACGTGATGATCGGACACGCCTAGTTGACTCGGATCATGTTTCACTTGGATGACTAGAGGGATGTCTATTCGAGCGGAGTTCATTGAATAATTTGATTAGATGAACTTAATTATCATGAACTTAGTCTAAAATCTTTACAATATGTCTTGTAGATCAAATGGCCCACGCTAATGTTGCCCTAACCTTCAACGTGTTCCTAGAGAAAACCAAGCTGAAAGATGATGACAACAACTATATGGACTGGGTCCGGAACCTGAGGATCATCCTCATAGCTGCCAAGAAAGATTATGTCCTAGAAGCACCACTAGGTGAAGCAACCATCCTAGAGAACCAAGACGTTATGAACGCTATGTCTCTCTGCGGCCGATGATTACCCTCGCTCAAGTGGCATGCTTTACAGCTTAGAACCGGGCTCCAAAAGCTTTTGAGCAACACGAAGCATATGAGATGTTCAAGAGCTGAAAATGGTTTTCCAAGCTCATGCCCGGGTCGAGAGATATGAAGTATCCGACAAGTTCTTCAGCTGTAAAATGGAGGAAAATAGTTCTGCCAGTGAGCACATAGTATGGGTTGCACAACCGCTTGACTCAGCTGGAGTTAATCTCCGGATGATGCGTCATTGACAGATCCTTCGCCGCTTCCACCGAGCTACAAGAGCTTTGTGATGAACTTCAATATGCAGGGATGGAAAATACCATTCCCGAGGTATATTCAATGCTGAAATAAGCGGAGGTGGAGATCAAAAGGAACATCAAGTGTTGATGGTGAATAAAACCACTAAGTTTAAGAAAGGCAAGGTAAGAAGAACTTCAAGAAGGACGGCAAGGAGTTGCAGCCTGGTAAGCCAGCTTGTCGGAAGAAGCCAAAGAATGGACCCAAGCCCGAGATCGAAAGTGCTTTTATTGCAAGGAAGTGGTCATCGGAAGCGAACTACCCCAAATACTTAGCGGACAATAAGGCCGCAACACTAAAGGTATATGTGATATACATGTAATTGATGTGTACCTTACCAAGACTGTAGTAGCTCCTGGTATTTGATACCGTGCGCGTTGCTCATATTTGTAACTCAAAGCAGGAGCTGCGGAATAAGCGGAGGTCAAGCGAAGGACGAGGTCACGATGCTGCCCGGAATGGTTCCAAGGTCGATGTGATCGCCGCCGCACGCTACCTCTACATTTACCTACGGGATTAGTTTTAAACCTCAATAATTGTTATTTAGTACCAGCTTTGAGCATGAACATTGTATCGATCTCATGTAATTCAAGATGGCTACTCATTTAAACCAAAATAATGGTTGTTCTATTTATATGAGAGATATGTTTTATGGTCATGCTCACTGGTGAATGGTTTATTCTTAATGAATCTCGAGCGTAATGTTACACATATTCATAGTGTGAATACCAAAGATGTAAAGTTGATAACGATAGTCCCACATACTTGTGGCAATCGCCGCTTTGGTCACAAGGGGTGTCAAGCGATGAAGAAGCTCCATGCCGATGGACTTTTAGAGTCTCTCGATTATGAATCATTTGACACATGTGCGTTAGAACGCAGAGAAAATAAAAATTTTCTACGCTTTCACCAAGATCAATCTATGAGTTCATCTAGCAACAAGAGAGAGGAGTGCATCTACATACCCTTGTAGATCGAGCGGAAGTATTCAAGAGAACGGGGTTGAGGGAGTCGACTGCAGTGATCCAAATCACCGCTGATCCTAGTGCTGAACGGACAGCACCTCCGCTGCTCAACACACGGACGGTTGGGGAAGACGCCTCCTTCTTGATCCAGCAAGGGAAGGAGAGGTTGATGAAGATCCAGCAGCAAGACGGCGGCGTGGTGGTGGATGCAAAGAATGATCTCGGCAGGCTTCGCCAAGCTTCTCGAGAGGGGAGAGGTAGCAAGGGAGAGGGAGGCGCCAAGAGCATGGGTGCAGCTGCCCTCCCTCCCCCCTGCTCTTTTTATAAAGGGCCCCTAGGGGCGCGCTGCCCCTAGGAGATGGGATTCCAAGGGGCGGCGGCTGGGGGTGGCTTGCCCCTGCTGTGTGGAGGCGCCCCACCTCTAGGGTTTCCCAACCCCAGGCTAGGGGGCCCAAGGGGCGCACCAGCCCACCAGAGGCTGGTTCCTCCCACTTCAGCCCATGGGCCCTCCCGGATAGGTGGCCCCACCTCGATGGACCCCCGATTCTTCCGGTGGTCCCAGCACAATACCGTGACCCTCAAACTTTCCCGATGGTCAAACCTGACTTCCTATATATAAATCTTTATCTCCGAGCATTCCGAACTCCTCGTGACGTCCGGGATCTCATCCGGACTCAACAACTTTCGGGTTATCTGCATACTCATATCTATACAACCCTAGCGCCACCGAACCTTATGCGAGACCTACGGTTCGAGACATGCGATATGACCGAGACGCCTCCGTCAATAACCAACAGCGGATCTGGATACCCATGTTGGCTTCTACATGCCCTCGATGATCTCATCGATGAACCACGATGTCGAGGATTCAAGCAACCCCGTGATACAATTCCTTTGTCAATCGGCACGTTACATCCCGAGATTCGATCGTCTCAGATCCCAATACCGCTTAATCTCAAGCATCGCAAGTCACTTTACTGCATCGAATGCATGATCCCATGACTAGACACTTGGTCACATTGAGCTCATTATGATGATGCATTACCGAAAGGGCCCGTAGATACCTCTCCGCTATATGGAGGACAAATCCCAGCCTCGATTCGCGTACAACCCAATGCACACTTTCGAGATACCCGTAGTGCACCTTTATAGTCACCCAAGCATACGCCAGGACGCTTACACACCCAAAGCACTCCTACGGTATCCGGAGTTGCACAATCTCATGGTCTAAGGAAATGATACTTGACATTTGGAAAAGCTCTAGCTAAACGAACTACACGATCTTTGAGCTATGCTTAGGATTGTCTTGTCCATCACATCATTCTCCCAATGATGTGATCCTGCTATCAATGACATCCAATGTCCATAGTCGTGAAACCATGACTATCTGCTGATCAATGAGCTAGTCAACTAGAGGCTCACTAGGGACACGCTAGGTCTATGTATTCACACGTATTACGATTTCCGGATAACACAATTATAGCATGAATAATAGACTATTATTATGAAAAAAAAAGAAATATAATAATAACCATTTTTATTATTGCCTCTAGGGCATATTTATTTACAGTCTCCCACTTGCACTAGAGTCAATCATCTAGTTACATTGTGATGAATCAACACCCATAGAGTTCTCGTGTTGATCATGTTTTGCCCTAGGGAGAGGTTTAGTCAACGGATCTCGCTACATTCAGGTCCGTATGTACTTTTCAAATATCTATGTCTCCATCTTGAACATTTTCACTTAATGGATTTGAAGCGACGCTTGATGTGCCTGGTCTTCTTGTGAAACCTGGCTCCTTGGCAAGTGCAATAGTTCCAAGTTGTCACAGAGAAGTGCGATCGGCCCCGACGCATTGGGTATGACTCCTAGGTCGGTGATGAACCTTCACCCAGATTGCTTCATGCGCTGCCTCCGAGGCTGCCATGTACTCGCTTCACATGTTGATCCCGACACGATGCTTTGCTTGCAACGCACCACCATCGCCCCACCATTCAAAATATACACGATCTGGTCTGTGACTTAGAGTCATCCAGATCTGTGTCGGCTAGCATCGACGTAACCCTTTACATTTATTTGCTCTTCGTCACCTCCATAGATTTGAGAAACATGTCCTTTGTCCTTTCGTGTACTTCAGGATATTCTTGACCATCATGCCCAAAGTTGTTCCTTGCCGGGATTACTTTGGTACCTTCCTACCAAACTTACGGCAAGGTGTACATCAGGTCTGGTACATAGCATGGCATACATAATAGATCCTATGGCTGAGGCATAGGGGATGACACTCATCTCTTCTTTATCTTCTGCCGTGGTCGGGCATTGAGCCGAGCTCAATTTCACACCTTGCAACATAGGCAAGAACCCCTTCTTAGACTGATCCATATTGAACTTCTTCAATATCTTATCAAGGTATGTGCTTTGTGAAAGACCTATGTGTTGGGGAACGTAGCAGAAATTAAAAAAAAATCCTACGTGTCACCAAGATCTATCTATGGAGAAACCAGCAACGAGGGGAAGGAGAGTGCATCTACATACCCTTGTAGATCGCTAGCTTGAAGCGCTCAAGAGAACGGGTTGAACGAGTAATACTGCCGTGATCCAAATCATCGGAGAACCTAGTGCCGAACGGACGCACCTCCGTGTTCAACACACGACAGCCCGTGACGCCTCCCATGCCTTGATCCAGCAAGGAGAGAGGGAGAGGTTAGAAGACTCCACCCAGCAGCAAGACGACGGCGTGGTGGTGGTGAAGGAGCGTGGCAATCCTGCAGGCTTCATGCCAGGCACCAAGGAGAGGAGGAGGACTTGGGAGAGGGGAGGACTGCGCCAGGGCAAGGGTGCAGCTCCCATGCGCCTCCCCCACTCTATATAGGGGTGGAGGGATTATTTCTGCCTCCAAGTCCATTAAGGCTATAAAGGTGGGAGGAAAGAAATCCCATCCTTTCCTTTCCCCATCGATTGTTATCCCCCTTTTAGGATCTTGATCTTATTCCTTCTAAGGGGGATCTTTGTGCGCCTTTGACTAGGGGTGTGGGGCCTTGCCCCACTACCACGCCATGTGGGTCCCCCCATGCAGTGGGCCCCACTCCGAACCTTCTAGAACCTTCTCGTACAATACCAAAAATCCCAACATTTTCCGGCACAAAAATAGGACTTCCCATATATAAATCTTTAGTCTCAACCATTCCGAACTCCTCGTGACGTCCGGATCTCATCCGGACTCAACAACATTCGTAACCACGATATCTATTACCTATAACCCTAGCATCATCGAACCTTATGTGTAGACCCTACGGTTCGGAGACACGAGACATGACCGAGACAACTCTCCGCCAATAACCAACAGCGGATCTCGATACCCATGTTGGCTCCTACATGTTCCACGATGATCTCATCGGATGAACCACGATGTCAAGGACTCAATCGATCCCAGATACAATTCCCTTTGTCTAGCGGTATTGTACTTGCCCGAGATTCGATCGCCGGTATGCCGATACCTTGTTCAATCTCTATCGCAAGTCTCTTTACTCGCTCCAACACATCATCCCGTGATCAACCCTTGGTCACATTGTGCACATTATGATGATGTCCTACCGAGTGGGCCCAGATACCTCTCCGTTAACCGGAGTGACAAATCCCAGCCTCGATTCGTACAACCCAATGTACACTTTCGAGATACCTGTAGTGCACCTTTATAGCCACCCAGCCACGCTAGACGCTTGGTACACCCAAAGCATTCCTACGGTATCCGGAGTTGCACAATCTCATGGTCTAAGGAAATGATACTTGACATTAGAAAAGCTTTAGCATACTAACTACGATCTTTGTGCTAAGGCTTAGATTGGTCTTGTCCATCACATCATTCTCCAAATGATGTGATCCCGCTATCAACGACATCCAATGTCCATGGTCGAAACCGTAACCATCTGCTGATCAACGAGCTAGTCAACTAGAGGCTTACTAGGACATGGTGTTGTTTATGTACCCACACATGTATCTGAGTTTCCTATCAATACAATTATAGCATGGTTAATAAACGATTATCATGAACAAGGAAATATAATAATAACTAATTTATTATTGCCTCTAGGGCATATTTCCAACAGTCTCCCACTTGCACGAGAGTCAATAATCTAGTTCACATCGCCACGTGATTAACACTCACAGGTCACATCGCCATGTGACTAACATGCAAAGAGTTTACTAGTGTCACTAAACTAGTTCACATCATCATGTGATTAAGACTCAATGAGTTCTGGGGTTTGATCATGTTTTGCTTGTAAGAGAAGTTTTAGTCAACGGGTCTGCAACATTCAGATCCGTATGTACTTCGCAAATCTCTAGGTCATATTGCAAATGCTGCTTCCACGCTCCACTTGGAGCTATTCCAAATGGTTGCTCCACTATACGTATCCGGTTTGCTACTCAGAGTCATTCGGATAGGTGTTAAAGCTTGCATCGACGTAACCCTTTACGCCAACTCTTTATCACCTCCATAATTGAGAAACATGTCCTTATTTACTCCAAGGACAATTTGATCATTGACAATGATCCATTCCTGGATCATTCTTGTACCCTTGACCGACTCATGGCGTATACACTTCCAAAAGGTACACAAAGATAGCATACTATAGAGCCTACGTCTGAGGCATAGGGACGCACCTTCGCCCTTTGTCTCTCTTCTCGTCGGGTCGAGCTTTAACTCTTAACTTCATACCTTACAACTCGTGCAAGAACTCCTTCTTTGATTGATCCATCTTGAACACCTTCAAGATTATGTCAAGGTATGTGCTCATTTGAAAGTACCATTTAGCATTTTTTTATCTATCCTCATAGATCTTGATGCTCAATGTTCTAGTAGCTTAATCTAGGTTTTCCATTGAAAAACACTTTTCAAACAACCCTATATGCTTTCTAGAAATTCTACATCATTTCTGATCAACAATATGTCTATATACTCATCGAAATTTATAGTGCTCCCACTCACTTCTTTGGAAATACAAGTTTTCATAAACTTTGTATAGACCCAAAATCTTTGATCATCTCATCAAAGCGCATATTCCAACTCCGAGATGCTTACTCCAGTCCTTAGAAGGATAGTCGAGCTTTGCATACTTGTTACGCTTTTCGTGATTGTCAAAATCCTTCCGTTGTATCACATACAACCTTTCCTCCGTAAAACTGTCAAGGAAACAATGTTTTGACATCCTATATGCAAGATTTCATAAATAATGCAAGAATCGCTAATCCAATTCCAACAGACTCTTAGCATCGCCACGAAAGTGAGAAAGCCTCACCGTAGTCAACTCCTTGAACTTGTCGGAAAATATCTTTAACGACAAGTCGAGCTTTCTTAATGGTGATACTTACCATCATTGTCTGCCTTCCTTTAAAATCCATCTTTACCCAACGCCCCACGACCATCAAGTATTTCTTCCAAAGTCATGGATCCTCTCTCGATGTTATGGCCTCGAGCCATTCATCGAACTGGCCCACCGTCGCTTCTCCATAGCTCGAGGTTCATTGTTGTTCAGCAACATGACCTCCAAGACAGATGATTGCACCACTCAAGTAGTACGCCCTTGTTCCACCCACGAGGTCCAAGAGTGACTTGATCCAAGCATCATGATCACTATCATCGCTTCCACTTCAATTGGTGTAGGCTACATAAACAACTTCCTGCCCCGCCACACACCTGGTTGAAGTGATGGTTTAATAACCTCATTAAGTCTCCACCATCCTCCCACTCAATTCTTTCGAGAGAAACTTTTCCTCGAGAAAGGACCTGTTTTAGAAACAATTACTTTTGCTTCCGGATCTGAGAAAGGAGGTATACCCAACTGTTTTGGGTGTCCTATGAAAATGCATTTTATCCGCTGGGTTCGAGCTCATCAACCTGAAACTTTTTCACATAAGCATCGTGAGCCCCAAACTTTTAAGAAACGACAACTTAGGTTTCCCCAAACCATAGTTCAAACGGTGTCGCCTCAACGGAATTACGCAGTGCCCTATTAAAGTGAGTGCGTTGTCTCTAATGCCTAACCCATGAACGATAGTGGTAATTCCATAAGAGACATCATGGTAACGCACTATATTCAATAGGGTGCAACTATGATGTTCGGACACACCATCACACTATGGTGTTCCAGCGTATTTATTGTGAAACAATTTCCACAATGTCTTAATTATGTACAAAGCTCAGAATCTCAGATACTCATCTCTATGATCATATCATAGACATTTTATCCTCTTGTCACGATGATCTTTAACTTCACTCTGAAATTACTTGAACCATTCAATAATTCAGATTTGTGTTTCATCAAGTAAATATACTCAACATCTACTCAATCATCCGTGAAGTAAGAACATAACGATATTCATCTGATGCCTCAAAGACTCATTGGACTACACACATCAAAATGTGTTACTTCCAACAAGTTGATATCTTGTTCCATCTTACGAAAACGAGGCTTTTCACCATCTTGCCCATGTGGTATGATTTGCATATCTCAAGTGATTCAAAATCAAGTGAGTCCAAACGATCCATCTGCATGGAGTTTCTTCATGCGATACACCAATAGAAATGGTTCTGCATGTCTCAAACTTTTCAAAAACGAGTGAGTCCAAAGATCCATCAACATGGAGCTTCTTCATGCTTTTACACCAATATGACTTACATGGCAGTCCCACAAGTAAGTGGTACTATCATTACTATCTTATATCTTTTGGCATGAAAATGTATCACTACGATCGAGATTCAATAAACCATTCTTTAGGTGCAAGACCATTGAAGGTTTTATTCAAATAAATAGAGTAACCATTATTCTCCTTAAATGAATAATTGTATTATGATAGACATAATCCAATCATGTCTATGCTCAACGCAAACACCAAATAACAATTATTTAGGTTTAACACAAATCTCGATGGTAGAGGGAGCAGCGATGCTTGATCACATCAACCTTGGAAACACTTTAAACACATATCGTCACTCACCTTAGCTAGTCTCCGCTTATTCCGTAGCTTTTATTTTGAGTTACTAACACTTAGCAACCAACCGTATCTAATACCCTCGGTGCTGCTAGGAGTACTAGTAAAGTACATTAACATAATGTATATCCAATATACTTCTATCGACCTTGCCAGCCTTCTCATCTACCAAGTATCTAGGGTAATCCTGTCAAAGGTCCGCTCCTCTCATTACGTACACTTAGTCTCGGTTTGGGTTCAACCTCGGTTTCTTCATCGAGCAGCAACTGATTTGCCATTTCATGAAGTACCCTTCTTGCTCCTTGCCCTTCTTGAAACTAGTGGTTTCACTAACCATCAACAATTGATGCTCCTTCTGATTTCTACATTCATGTGTCGTAACATTGCTAATAGCTCAAGGATCATCATATTTATCCCTGATTTGTTATAGTTCATCACAAAGCTCTAGCAGCTTGGTGGCAATGACTTTGGAGAAACATCACTATCTCTCGAAGATCAACTCCCACTCGATTCAAGTGATTGTTGCACTCGACAATCTGAGCACAAGCTCAACGATTGAGCTTTTCTCCTTAGTTTGCAGGCTAAGAAAATCGCCGAGGTCTTATACCTCTTGACGCGGGCACGAGCCCGAAATCCCAATTTCAGCCCTCAAACATCTCATATGTTCCGCGACGCTTCAAAAACGCCTTTGGTGCCTCAACTTAAACCGCTTAACTGAACTATCACGTAGTTATCAAAACGTATGTCCGGCGTTCGCAACATCCACATGTATCGACGCTTGGGGTTCAGCACACCGAGCGTGCATTAAGGACATAAGCTTTTTTCTCCGCATAATCGCCATCGCCAACTTTCAAGTATATTTTCTAGGAGCATATCTAAACAATGGAACTAAAGGGCGTAGCTACTTACATAATTTGCAAAGATCTTTGACTATGTTCAGGATAATTAAGTTCATCTCATGAACTCCCACTCGATAGACATCCTCTAGTCATCCGAAAGGATTACATGATCCGAAGTCAACTAGGTCGTGTCCGATCATCACGTGAGACGGACTAGTCATCATCGGTGAACATCTTCATGTTGATCGATCCTCCATACGACTCATGCTCGACCTTTTCGGCCCTTGTGTTCCGAGGCCATGTCCGTACATGCTAGGCTCGCTGTTAACCTAAGTGTTTCAAGGTGTAAATCTGGCTTACACCCGCTGTATGTGAACGTAAGAATCTATCACACCCGATCATCACGCTGTGCTTCAAACGCATTTAACTTTCGCAACGGTGCACGCTAGGGGGAACACTTTCTTGAAATTTTATCGAGGGATCATCTTATTTACTATCGTCAGACTAAGCAAATAAGATGTATAAACATGACAAACATCACATCCAATCAAATAGTGACATGATATGGCCAATATCATATTGCTCCTTTGATCTCCATCTTCGGGCTCCACGATCATCATCGCCACCGCATGACACCATGATCTCCATCATCATGATCTCCATCATCGTGTTCCATGAAGTTGTCTCGCCAACTTATTACTTATACTACTATGGCTACCGTTAGCAACAAAGTAAAGTAATTACATGGCGCTGTTCATTGACACGCAGGTCATACAACAAATAAAGACAACTCCTATGGTTCTCGCCGTTGTCATACTCATCGACATGCAAGTCGTGATTCCTATTACAAGAACATGATCAATATCATACATCACATATCATTCATCACATTCTTCTTGGCCATATCACATCACATAGTGTTGGGGATACAACTATCGAGTGTGAACCGCCTCGAGGGGCCGGTTTACCTCGCCCATGATCCAGCCCACTGAGGAGGCCCGAGCCCAGAGGCTAATTAAGGTCCATTTATGTGAACCGCCTTAGTGTTGTAACTTGTGCTGTAAGACAAGAGAGAAGAGACCGAGCCGACACTTGTATGAGCCGGATCGACTCAGAGACCGGTCAAGGCCAACCCGTATATAAGGGGATCTAATTCGCAAGTGGATTGGGGACGACAATTCGAGGCTTAGGCGGCTTATTGCTCCCAAGTCGCCAAACTACATCAATCCCATCACAACCAGACGTAGGCCTTTCCTTCATCAAGGGCTGAACTAGTATAACTCCCGTGTCTTTGTGTCCGCTTAACCCTCTAGTTAACCCGGCACGATGGCCCCGCGACTAAGTCCTTTTCACGAGGACATCTGCCGTGACAATTCCACGACAGCTTATGCGCCACTGGGGCTATCGCACGATGGTTTGATGATCTTAGAGGCAAGTTCAAGGACTCAAGGTTATGCTGTGGGCCGGATGACTAAGAGTCGTCATGCAAACTCTACATCGACGACATGCGGATCGGGCCCCGAGGCCGCCTCGATCGAGTATGGGTACCGGTCCCTTCGTGGCATACACGTGTTCATTGGCAAGATCGGCGAGCTGGCCTGGCCGGACATCCGCACCGACCTCGCCGAGACGGCCACGGACGAAGAAGAGTCCTCGCCTCGCTAAACCGCCGCTGCGTTGCGCGGCTGTGGAGTCGCCCATGGAGACTATGAGGGCGGATCAAGATCCGGGCGGCGAAACCGTTGTCTACTCGGCGACGAAGTCATCCGCCGGAGAAACCGAAGTCTTTGTACC
>JAHIAM010009851.1:0-11543 GCA_021605205.1 Aegilops longissima | reverse complement strand
CCTCCTTGTAGCTATGCGATAGACGCTGTCCACCACTGCTCGTGTTTGGCAGGCGGCAAGATCGCGAGGAGGGATCGCAGACGACGAGCGGCGACCTTCGCTTCATGGCACAGGGATGGATCATACCGCGGTGATGGGCAGAAATTGTTGCCGGAGAGCGGGTGCCGAGATGCGCAACGGCGCATATTGATGAGTGCGCATGGGAGCTTACTTAGTTTTAAAATATATAACATGTTTAATTTGGATTTACAGCTTAGAAGATATAAGTATTTAAAATATATTTAATATTGATATGTACCAAGGGTTTAATGTCGAAATTTTAGGGTTTTCTATAAAATAGCATGACGGACTAAGAATACCTATTTTTTTATTAGTAGGTTAGATATATAAGGTTGGTCAAACTTAAAAGAAAACTGATTAGTACACGTAAACATTAGACTTAGGCAACACTTTTATTAGTTAGTACCACAGCCACGATGCGGAATCTGTGTAAGCTGCTGGAACTGCTGCGCGCTGGTCGATCGAACGGCAAGGCCACCGTGTCGCACTCAAGGACATCCACCGAACCTTTTGTGTGTGGAAACAATCCTCTAATATTACTCAACTTTTTTTCCCGAAAGTTCTTGACGCTGCAATATTTCCATATATTTGAATTTAGCTCCATCAGTGTTTATTTGGATTTGGACGCTTTAGGTGCGCCTAGTTTTTTTAATACTGATTTTGTGTGTGGACTGAGAGAGAACGTGTGTATGTGTCCATATGTGTGTATGGAAGGGCAATGTGGAGACGGTGGTGGGATACGTATATAGAGAGGTGTGAATGTGCAAATGATCATGCATGAGTGAGACATAGATGATGCCGATCGGTTGTGTATACATGAGAGAACGGTCTCTAGTTTACTGTGTGTGTGTGTGTGAGAGAGAGAGAGAGAGGAGAGAGAGAGAGAGAGAGCATCCGTAACACAACAACCATCTCTCTCGATTCGTCTGTCTCTCACACGGTCGCATGCAACACATGCATCAACGCGCACATTTTGACACCCTCACCCGCCCCCGCCCACCTCAAGGCCCACACAATCATCTTCGTGAATACCCATTTCTCTCCTTAGGTTTGTTTTCTCTCAATATCCCACACACACACACACACACACACACGCACACAACACACACACACACACACACACACACACACTCCCCGAGCACACAATTCATCCCCATCCAAGGTTATACGGCGACCACTCTGCTTGTGCTTCTTTGCACCCCAACATGCACAACACCTCAATCTTCAAAGAGGGCATCGAGCAGATCAAGACGGCCACCACACACGCTAGAGAATGCGGGTCATTTGGAAGTGGTGATGTGACGACGCTGACCGACTCCTCCCCACCTCTCTCTCTCTTGCACAAAATTACCAAACCCTCTCTCCCCGCACAAAATTGTCAATCCTCAACCCACGAGATCCTTCCCTCCGCCCATGTTTTTCCAGCTCTCTCATCAAACATGTTGTCTCTTCTCCTTCCACGATACGTAATCCAGATGCACATGCATCTCATGTATATTACATGTATCCATCTTTCTCATGCACTCTCAACTTCTTCCTCTCTCTTCTCTCTCTCTCTGCCTCTCTAGGTTTGTCTCCTACTCTCTCGCCCACATACATGCAATCTTTCCGCCTCTATCTGCTCCATCTTCAAAAGCTCTTTTGCACGCTTTCATTCACACATTGGGATATGTCAAAATGTTGCTTCTATAATGGCTGATATAGAGTTATGGTTGTTTTTGTTGCATCCTACAAAGTAATAACTATGAAATGTGTTTACATTCTCATTTGACTAGGATTATGTGAGTTTGAGCATGTTGTGAAGTACTATAGACCTTGTATACATCTTGGGATTCACAATGATTGTAACTATTGAATTGTATAGACCATTACATTCAAGTCAATAGCCTAATATATTTATTTCACAATTTCAACAAATGATTAGTTCACTACAAACTAAGAAAACAAATGTACTCCTCCGCTTTTATTTAAGTCCGCATATTAGCATTGGTCAAAGTCAAGTTTTGTAAACTCGTAAAGTTTATAACAAAAATATTAACATATACAATAACAAATAAATACCATTAGATTCATTATTGAATGTACTTTCACATCATACATATTTGTTATGGTAAATGTTTATATTTTTCTATAAACTTGGTCAACTTTAGGAAGTTTGACTTTGGTCAAACCTAATATGCAGAGTTTACTACTACTACTCGCTAGTTGCTTAGCCGAATCACTCAACACGCCACACGGGAGTCCAAGGTCACAAAATTTTGAGGTCGGCGGAAAATCTCCCGCGACCTCTGATTCGAGCAAAGGAAGTTTACCATCATAGCCTTCGAACAGGCTCACGGTTGACGCTTGGTAGGGGATGTTTTTGTAACTTCGGGTTCACCCTACCCAGCCAACCCCACCCCGACACCCAGAGTAGTACACCTGAATACTCCCCATTTTCTATCCCCACCGCAAAATAGACTTCTCCATGGCACCGCAGCCTTCATGCTCCTCCCTTTACATCGGGCGCACTCGCTCCACCGCAGCAAGATCTCGCCTCATCGAGCCTCTTCCCCGCATCGCCTTCCATGGTCTCGGTCTGCTTCCGAAAGCCGACGCTAAGCGCAGAAGTACCACCGTCTGGACAATGAACTCGACTCGCTGTCACCATGACTCACGAGGCCACCGCACCATCGCTCTCCTCCTTGATTGGTAATGTGTGTATGAATCACTTAGCAAGACATGTGCAATTCCAATTTTGTTCATACCTACCCTTCAAATTTCCTGGTGCTATTGTTCCGTAAAAGTAATTGGTTATACCTCCATTGTCCAAAGAATATCAGCTTGTAATTGTGCGCCTCTCGTATCGCTCTGTGCTTGGTAGGTTTTCATCCGCAACCAGTAGTGTGGCAAATGATGGAAAGGTTTTAGAACTAGCAAGATGCAATGCGCTGCACGATCAAGATGCATTTGTATGAGTAGTTTATCTTGTGGGAGAAAAGGATGAACGAGGGAAGGCCTTATTTGCAACTCGAGAGGGGTATGGGTATCTTTTGCAAAATTCATTTGTTTCCTTCCTATCTCGCCGATATAAATCGGAGGGCCTATATTGCAAGAAAAAAGTATAGAAAAAAGTAGACAAAGAAAGTAGAGATAAATATTAAATATTAAATATTAAATAAATATAACAGAGAAAGAGAGTAGAGATAGCAGAGACGTCTGAAGGATCGCCTGGGGAAAAAGCGGTCGCGGCGCTTAGTTTTGGCGCCGGCGTCCGCTCGCTTTATAAAATCCAACGCCTCCCACAGCTCAGGCTTTGCCACCGCCTCTCCCGCCTGCGGCCTCGCCACCGCCTTCCCCGCTTTTTTCTCCTTGTCGCTGTCAGCGGAAACTTGGGATACCGCGGCTTCTCCTGGCTTCTCCGCCGAGATCCGTTCCGGATGCGCCGCCTCGCAATTTCGACACCTAACGAGGCCGCCGCGGTACGACGCGGCGTGGCGCCCGTGGCCTCATAGAACATTGAACTTCCCAACGTGCCGACGCGGAGCGGGCGCAGAGTCGCGCCGCCGCGCTTAGAACCGACGAGGATCGCCGCGACAACGAGGCGGAGCACCATATCGGCATTGCCGAGATGGATGAGGAGCATGGCTGTGGCGCCAACACTTCCGCAGACATCATCAACGAAGCGTGAGTTCTACGCGCAAAGGAGGGCGGAGAGGGATAAGAGGAGGGCGGAGCGAGCCGCCTATCGCGAGGACAAGCGAGGCTAAAAGAGGATGCTCAATTCAACATGAGGCTAGGAGCAGCCGCTCGGGAATTCGACGACGATCGTATCTTCACGCCTACAACTGACGCTTGAGGAGGACATCACCGAGGAGGAGTCGGACGACGAGGAGTAGTTGAATTATCTTTTTTATCTATCTATGCTGAGAACTATCTCTACTCCCTAGTATCTACTTCTCGATCTCAGATTGTAAACACTTTTTAAAGCTACTGCATTTGTTGGAGATGCTCTAACATGGCGATTTAGTGCTTTAATGTTGCCCACAAGATGCGCGAGTATTACTAGTAGTATATTTTTCTTGCCATGTTGAGATTTTAAAACCACGAAAGTAACATGCAGAGGAGCAATGAAGACCAAACACGGATATTCGGACATCTTCAAGGAGCGTGGCAGTTAAAGAGGAGCTGCACCGAACCTGTAAACGAGCTTTGTAAGTAACACCTTTCAATTACTTCCGTAGCCTCGTGTTCTTCGATGTATATGTTGTAGTTTCGTTCTCTTAAGCGTGGTGTTCTTAGATGTGTAATAAGAAGAGTCTTAATCGCCCTAATGCTTTGCTTTTAGCTTGATGTAGGAAGTGGGTTTTCACCTTGTAGTCTGTTTTTATTTTTATTTTCCTTTGAATTCACTCTCCGAGTTCTCGTTATCCGGCTTCTACTAAATGGATCTAGGTTGCTCGAGTATTGATCTAAAAAGAAGTAACTTCATGTCGATGCGTCTCGCAGGAGGGAAGTATGGTCAACCCTAGATCATGTTTCCAAAATGAGGCTAGATTACACACAAGGTGCCGCCCTAATGATGTCGGATTAGACACAAGGTGCAAATTCCCAAATGATGCTGGATTACACACAAGCCGTGGAGTTGTCACTGTTCGTGTCCTCGGCATTAGTAAAGGCTAAAAGAAAGCGCAGCAGCCCTTGAGAATGTAGCTGAGTTCTCAAGAAGCCAAAAGAGAAATTAGATGCTCTTCACCCAAGCCAAAGAAGAGATGGAAGAAGCCGTAAATAAGCTAGTAGAGGCAGAGCAGGCTAGGCATCTCCTGCTATCTAAAACTGTTGTCAATACAAAATTTCCTTCATAATAGCTAGGTTCAAATGTTTATCCATCAAGATGTCATAGATGTCCGTCATCTACCGATGTGGCACAAAATGTTTTTTGAGTCATGTAATAACAGCAATTACTTTCCAAACAATAATGATTTAAGCATTGACATGGTATAGTTCACGCCAAGCTCGACATTCCAAGTTCAACTCCACATCAAACTCATGTTCACAGATATCGCACATTCATACATAATGTCCACAACCATGATTCACTTCAAAGCCAAAAATAATGTGAGGAGAGTTATAAATAAAGAAAATCCTCTACTAGTTCCTGCTACAAGCAGCACAACAAGTCAAGACCATGCGAAATTAATTATATTTTAGTCATTTTTGTGTTCTAAAATGCCCCAGCTCACTAAGGACGGTTGCGCACACGCTGGATTCAATGAAGGCGACGGGCAGTCTTAAGTTGGTTGCACGCGGCGAGGAGGCGTGGCTCACCGGCCTCGCAGAAGCGGTCTTTGGTCGGGCGCACCGTTCAATGCCTGCTATGAGAGGTCGCGCCCATGTCGTGAGCAATCACCCTCCATCTTTTTTGTTTGGGTATAACAAAATCTCATTTTCCATTCACATTTTACAAGTAAAATTCATGGACAAACTTTGACCCAAAGTACGATGGGGACTAGTAAACCGTAATGGAGGTAGTAGTTTTTTAATCAAAGAAGGGTTTCTTCCGATTTTCATTATCGAAAACCAGCATCTAAATCTAACCATAGTATTTTCCCTAGAACTACCAGGTTCAACATCTCGCAACATAAACCATACAACCTCCATCGCAAAAAACCATACAACCATACGCCAAGGAGGTACGTGGTACTATGAATTCCATTTTCGCCCATACCAATCGCTCTAAAACTACTTACTACTTATAACGCCCATTGAAAATCGGAACTCTTAACCCCGCTAAAAATGATATTTTAAACGTGCTACTGATCCGTGGCAATCGCGAGCCACCGCGCCCAAGTCGCTCACCGTGGTCCCACCATCAACTCCACGGATCAAATTATCACGCCAGCTGACTATTCCTACAAAGGTGCTCCACCACGCACTCGCACTGCTAATGCAGCAATCGGCACCTAGGGTTTTAGGGTTTATTTGTTAACGCCGCTTTACGTAACACTCATGTGTGGAGACAGAGAGGCCGATTGCGATGCACCTCTTCTCTTCGATATGTACTCCACCGCTTGTCCGGTAATGTGCCAATGCTGCTACACGATCAAAGTAGATTAATACATATTCACCGATTTGATAGAAAAAGTCTAGTTTTGAAATATGTATATCACTAAAATATGTTATGTTTCACTCAAAATATATTCCTTTGGCAGTTTTGATGAGATAAGGGAGGAATGTTGTTGGTTTCAAGATTCGAGAAGTGTATATGTCTAATTTCTACTTACTAGTAAGATGTTCGCATGCTGCACGGAACATCAAGATCTTGGGGAGAAAAGGATGAACGAGGAAGGCCTTATCTGCAAATGTGGTGAAGAGGTAATTGTATATTTTCTTCCTATCCGTCAGATAAATCGGACGACTTATATTGTAGATGGCAGCCCACCATCATCACCAACTCTATTTTTATCCCTACTCTTATAAAAAGCATTGTCGGTGATGATCGTGGCCTGCCATCCTGCAATATAGGTCGTCCGATCTATATCCTGACGGATAGGAAGGAAACTATGGCAATTTTGAAAAGATACCCACCCCCTCTCCACATTTGCAAATTAGGCCTTCCTCGCTCATCCTTTCCCCACAAGATAAACTACTCATACAAATGCATCTTGATAATTCATAAACGATGGGCATCTTGCTAGTTGTTGCAAAAAGCCCATGTGTGTGTGAGAGAGAGGGAGTGGAGGAGGACGGAGTGCATGTGTGACAAAGACACAAGGAGTGTAAAGGATAGGTATCACTTAAAATGAGGCGATAGTGTGTGTGCACGATCGAGAGGGCGGTCTCAAGAAGGGAAGAAAATCTACATAGATACAAGGAGCGGAGAAAGACATGTATGCGATGGTGGAAGCATGAGTAAAGGGTGTATAAACCTATCTAGAGGCTAGCTAGTCGATAAATGTTTGTGAGAGAAATAAGCGGGTGCAAAGCGAGAGTTTTTGTGTGTAGAGAGAGATGAGTGGGAAGGGAGTGGAAGCAGGAGTTGTGTGTGTGTCTGAGAGAGAGAGAGAGATGGTAGTCGGGGTTGTCCATCGGTAAACAAATGAATAATGTTAGTCCTGGGATGGAGATTTAAAAGGAGACCGCAACAAATGTTGTGTCTACGAGAGAGAGAGAGAGAGAGAGAGAGAGAGAGAGAGAGTAATTTTAGTGGTATGAGTCATATGTAGAGACATATAGGGTGTGTGAGAGAATCCCATAGAGAGAAAGACAAAGTGAAAGACGAGTGGAGACTGTGTGTGGCGTGAAAAGAAAGCTTAGGTACCGAGTGATACCAGAGAACAGTAGAGACGGAGAGATAATGAAAACCGTGTAATGTATAATGATAGGGAGAGTGTGACACTTCTCAAGGGAGACGCCGAGAGACCTTGTTTATGCAGGATAGGAGAAACATGAAGTGAGCGTATGGGTGAGCTAGAGAAAAGAGAGTGATAGCTACCCAAGGAGCATGCATGAGAGAGATGGGCGGAAAGGAGGAAAAAATGCGATTCAAATATTTGAATTCGAGATGATGATACATGTAATCCATACTCAAACCAAAATTGATCTATCAAACATGCATACTCATATGAATTCACGCACATCTATGTTATTTAATATGTAGATATTATGATCCATACATTTTAGTAGAACATAATTTGTTATATTTTTTCGATTTCAACCTTAAGATTTCGAGATCGTTGTATTTGTAAATCATATTATACATATGAAGGAGCAGAATTCTTTGTTGTGCTTTTGAAAGTATATATAAAAAATGATGTATATAGAATGTAATTCCAATTGAAAATGGATCCCGCCAAAAAATAGAATACAAACGGGATTCGAATTGAGTTGGCACGTAAACGGCACTGCAAAATTTGAACGGCTGGAAAGTCGCAGAATCACTCAAACCAAAATCTACGAGATGGAAATCACTATCGCTTACTCCCTACCACGCAAAGTCTATCTGCTGGATTTCTATAGGTTTCGATAGGGGTAGGTTTGTATTTCACCCAAACATGACGTAACCGCCTCTCACCCGGATTCATACACGTGGCCCCAAAACACAAGGTGTCTCACCAAATCGACTCCTCCCCGATTCATGTTCATACATGGTGGGCGCAAAAACAAACTCGCGCAAATATTCAGTAGGATTACCGCCCTATCCCCAACCGACTAATGTTGTTGTGATGTAGTAGAAATATGAAACGGGGCTAAGTTTATAAATTTCCGATTTGAGACAAGCGCACCAGAATACATGGTTCCCTTCCTCTCTACCTCCTTTTCCCCATTCAGATCTGGGCGCCAAAACACCTCTCCACCCCACCTCCTCCGTCTCGCCACCGTCCGCCACCCCATCCACCGCCCTCCTCCACCATGTCGGAGCGATACCCGATGCCTCCGCCCATTACAAGAGATCGACTCTCTCATCCACGGTTGCACCGGATCCTTGCATCCCATCCTCTCGCTTCATCCCCGCCTGTCCCCACCTTGCCGGTGCGCTCCTACGACTGCCTCGCCCATCCGCTTCGCCGCCACCGCTCTACCCTCCTAGATCTGCTTCCACGCCACCAACAACCATCGCCATCAGAGCACTGCTAAATTCTCACAGATGCAGACACGGCGCCGCACACAGCGGTATTTTCAGATTCGCTAAACTTATTTATCGCAGCAAGAAAATAGATCGCCAACGCTTTAGTCTGATTTCTTGTCTTGGTTGCGGTTGCTTTGTCCGCTTTGCACCTTCAGATCCACCGTGGCACGCCAACACTATACTCCCAATGCTTATGGTTTTCCCTTTATATTCCACACTAGTTAAATCATAGTAGACTAAATTTCAAAATTGGGTCAATCGATTTTTCAGAGTCACGGAGTTCGCCAAAGCGATCAAGGCTCTGGTGGTTATGGGGCCTGCCGAACGTAAGAAAACTCAACGCTGGTGGGGGTTGGTGGCGGAGGAACACAGGGTGGCGGTCTCCAGCGGCTCCGCAAGGTGTTCTCAGATGGGAAGAATCAGAGACGAGGAAGAATAAGGGTTAGAGACGAGGATCTTCATCCAACCGCCAAATGGTCGAGAGACAGCTGGGAGTTGCATTCTTAATGCGCCTCGTTCATCATTCTGGGCATCCAAGAACCAACATTTTATTATCCAAAATCTGCTTGCTCTTCTTTACCATGTTCCTCTTCCGTTTTCTTATTAGTATTCTTCGTTTTAAATACAAGTCTTTGTATAGATTCCACCATGGACTACATATGGAGCAAAATGAGTGAATCTACACTCTAAAATGTATCCGATACATCTGATGTGATCCATAGTGGAAATCTCTACCAAGACTTATATTTTGGAACGAGGGAGTATGATAGTAGTACAAGATGTTCCTTGTAATCAAGATGAGCAGGACATTTGCAGTAGAGGTCTATACGGTCGGTTGTGATGGACACTTTGAGCCTCTTTGATTCAGAGGATCTTGTAAATATAGGAATAGGATTTGTAGTGGCCTGCCCACTTGAATCCTATAAGAAAGCAAGGAAATGCGGGAGCTGTGTCGCTTTGAGAGTTACACGATATTAACAGATCGCACCTTCACTTGAAGAGAGCTGGTATCCGTTTTCTAGCCGCATCGCAATACTAGCATATATTCCAGCAAGTTCCACTTTGCTGATTTTACTCGATGCTTAAGGTTTTCCCGTATATCTACACTATGATCTCGTAGCTGCTTTGTGTCGCACTAGCAGCAGTCCACTCTGAAGCTAAACACCTAATGACTTACAAAATTGGCACCAAGGCATTGAGTGCCATTCTGATGCAATGAAACTCAGACGCCCCAACATGTTGATTCTTGTTCGTATTATGATCCTAATGACTATTCTAACCTCGAGGAGTTAAAGGTAGATGGCCTGTCCTGCTCACCCATCAAGGTGCCTGCTCTAATTTGGCAATGTCTTATTGATTATGTGTTATCTTGCATATGTTGTCTTGCCATCCTTAGTTTACTCATCATATATGTCGAGATGCCATGCCCATCCATTATCAATACATATTCCATCTCCATCATACCATGTTTTTCCACTCAAATGTTGTTCTTGTGCATCGACATCAAAAGGAAGAGGGTGATTGCCAACTCAAGGAGCACCAAGAAAGTCCTTGAAAACGGTGGTGCCGAGAAATCGACATCACCCCACTTATATTGGTTGTACAACCAAGGACTCAAAACGAGGACCGACTCCAAAGCAGACTGCATCTATACTTCACGGCCACACCAAGAGCTCCCACACAGGACCTGCATCGCAGAAAAGGTATACCGATTTCATTTTCCATAGCACCAGCTGTACCACAAAAAATCCCACTCCAGAAAAGTACAACAAGTCCACCGCCAAAGACTCTATCACAACCGCAGAGACGGCCATGCCTCAGATTGGAACCCCATTCCATTTATTCCAGCTTAAAAGACATTGCTTTCAATGTTGTTAGGGACTACATGCATATATTCCCATCATGGGAAGATTATTGTGAAGACAAACACCATTTTCACATCTTCCGTCCAACTTACGTAAGTGCTATTATTCATGGTTATTATTTTCCTGTTTTCGCTGATTGAACACATCAATGATTTACATTACATTGTTGTAACTAGGCGAGTGTCAATCTGATAGTCATGACGAGCAAAGCTTGCTTGTGCTTTTCAAGGAAGCATTGCAGCAAGATCGGTGTTACCGAGGAAATCACACTTTGATGGCAAGTCTATAAACGAATTTCCTGAAAGTCTCCCGATAAATTTAGAAGACATTGAATGGAAAACCTTGTTATGCATCGTCTCTGCTCCTGTGATGAGGTACCGCTATGAAATCACATGACAATTTGAACTTCTACTTTTCCGCATGTGCCTTACGGTCTTTTTTGGAAATCTGCTCAAGAAGAATTCGCTTGACAAGAACGACGTGATATCGCAAATATGCTGCCCGCTGCTTTGCTCTTGTTAGTACATGTTGTCCTCGATCACGTATTTGCATACATACCGGTTCATTATGTGACAGAAGATGCATGATAGCTTGCTTATCAATTGTTCGCTCCAAATTATCTGACTGTATGAATGGTTACATTAGTGTAGAATATATCCAATGCCAATGTTTTTGTAGCTCGCATTGTTCTTGTAAGTACATGTTGTCCTTTATCGCTAACTTATAATGACAGTAGTTGTTCATGTACCATCACTCGCAGCTTATTTTCCTTTGCCTCCATTTTCTACACATCGATCTATATTTACTTTACCATAAGGTTGGTAATCAAGAAGTTTAGTTGTGCATTGCTCTTGGCTGTACCTTTTGCCTTCAGACGCTGCACTTACATTTATAGCTACTTGGTTATGTAGCATCACTTTCATCTTATCTTAAATATTCTCCATTTTTCCTATATTATCACATCTATATTTACTTTAACAAAATGTAGAATAAAGGCAATGCTTTTGAAG
>JAHIAM010009850.1:0-25561 GCA_021605205.1 Aegilops longissima | reverse complement strand
GCTAACTTTTAATCTAAACAAAACCCAAGGTCTAAACGGTGCTCTAAGGGCTGTATATATGGAGGAAGAGGGGAATTTCGTGTCCCTTGGTGGAGGGGTCCGAAAACAACCCTAACTCTTGTTTCCCCACACATACGGACTCTAAAAACAGCCTATACTTAAGTATTTCGAAATTACATGGGCCTTGGCCCACTAATAAGGTGACGAGCACCAGAATAGCCTCGACGACATTTATGAAGTAGCATCTTGTATATTTCGTCCAAGGCTTCATGCATCCATTATGGTGGCTTGAAAGTCCTGAAATCATCACTTGTAACTCCGTTTTGTTCCTCTATGATGGCATTATCTCCATGCTTGTTCTTGCTCCAATGTCCATCCTTCTCCAAGCTAGGGCCTTCATTTGTAAGCAAAACAAATGTATCCAATTTAGGCAGCATCATATTCTCATGAACATTAGAATCATTACCAAGAAACGAGAGTACCGAGCACTTAAATTGGCGTATGCGAGCTCTAGTAATTGGTCCAAAGATATGTAGCAGAGGGGTCAGTGGGTGTAACAATGGTATTGATGTCCTCATCATCCTCCCCTTCTTGAAATGAAGTCGCCCCCACGAAGCTCATATTCCTCACCCAAATAAGGCTTCAAATCTGCAATGTTAAAAGTGGACTAACCCTCAAAATCTGCAGCAGCTCAAGTTTATATGCATTATCATTTATTTTCTAACACCTTAAATGGACCATCAACACGCAGTATTAGCTTTGATTTGCAAATTAGGAAACCTATCTCACGCAATGTAACCAAACAAGATCTCCTGTGCAAAGACAACATGTTTTCTACCCTTATCTCCAGAAGTTTATATTTAGCATTCATACGCCAATGTTTTCCTTAGTTATCTCATGCATTTTAAAATCAATTCAGCACGTTCTTAGCATCAAAATTAACTCTTCTCCAAGATGGAAGAGGCAACAAATCAATAGGTGCACGAGGTAGGAAGCCATACACAATTTCAAAAGGGCACATCTTAGTAGTAGAATGCAATGAACGATTATAAGCAAATTCAATATGAGGCAAGCATTCTTCCCACATTTTCTTATTATTCTTCAAAACAGCCCTAAGCATAGTAGACAATGTTCTATTGACTACTTCAGCTTGGTCCATCAGTTTAGTGACAAGTAGTACTAAAAAAGCAGCTTAGTCCCCAACTTAGCCCATAAACATCTCCAAAAGTGGCTAAGAAATTTAGTATCACGATCTGAAACAATAGTATTTGGCACACCATGCTGTTTAATAATTTCAATGAAAGAACAAATCAAGAACATTAATAAAGATCATCGCTTTTATGACATGGTATAAAGTGTGCCATTTTCGAGAATCTATCCAAGACAACAAATATGCTATCCTCCCTTCTTTGTTCGTGAGGTAAACCAAAACAAAGTCCATAGATATATCCTCCCAAGGAACACTAGGCACAGTAAAGGCATATATAAACCATGAGGATTGAGTCGTGACTTAGCTTTTTGACATGTAGTGCAAATGAGCAACAAAACGCCAACATCCTCGCCTCATCTTTGGCCAAAAGAAATGTGTAGCAAGTATATCCTCCGCCTTCTTGACGCCAAAGTGTCCCATTAATCCTCCTCCATGCGCCTCTAACAACAACAAAAGACGAACAGTAGCTAGATGAATGCATAGCTTGTTAGCACGAACACAAAACCATCACATAACGAACTTGTTCCATGTTCTTCCTCTTACAATTCTGCATTACATCTTTAAAATCAGCATCATGCACATATTGATCTTTGATGGTCTCCAAACCAAATATTTTGAAGTCAAGTTGTGAAAGCATAGTATATCGATAGACAAAGCATCAAGCAATAACATTTTCTTTACCCTCTTGTGTTTAATGACATAAGGGAAAGTCTCAATGAATTCAACCCATTTAGCATGTCTACTTATTCAGTTTAGCTTGACTTTTAATATGTTTCAAAGATTCATGATCAGAATGTATAACAAATTCTTGGGCCATAAATAATGTTGCCATGTCTCTAAAGTCCCAACAAGAGCATATAATTTTTTGTCATAAGTAGAATAGTTCAGACTAGGCCCACCAATTTTTCGTAAAAGTATGCAACAGGTTTGCTATCTTGTAATAACACACCTCCTAATCCAATTCCACTAGCATCACATTCAAGCTCAAAAGTCTTATTAAAGTCGGAAGTTGGAGTAAAGGAGCATGTGTCAACTTATCTTTCAATACCGTGAAGGCTTCTTCCGTAAGCGGTACCCCAAACAAAAGGCACATCCTTCTTTGTAAGCTCATTGAGAGGTGCAGCAATGGTGTTAAAGTCTCTCACAAACGCCTATAGAAACCAGCGAGTCCAAGAAAACTCCTCACTTGTGTGACCGCTTTGGGTGTGCCAACTCAATAGCTTCAATCTTGGCTTTATCAACTTCAATTCCTCGTGGAGTAACAACATAGCTAAGAAAAGATACCTGTCGGTGCAAAAGGTGCACTTCCCAAGGTTACCAAACAAACGCGGCATCACGTGAGAGCATTAAAACAGCACGAAATGTTCCAAATGTTCTTCCAAAGATTTGCTATAAATCAAGATATCATCAAAGTAAACTACCACAAATCGTCCAATGAAAGCAACGTGAAACTTCGCTCATTAATCTCATGAAAGTACTAGGTGCATTAGTTAACCCAAAAGGCATGACTAACCACTCATATAATCCAAACTTAGTTTTAAATGTTGTTTTCCATTCATCTCCCAATTTCATTTAATTTGATGGTATCCACTACGCAAATCAACTTTGGAGAATATTGTAGAGCCACTTAATTCATCAAGCATATCATCTAGCCTAGGAATAGGATGACGATAACTAATAGTAATATTATTAATGCCTCTACAATCAACACACATACGCCGACGCACCATCCTTTTTAGGCACTAGTATAATAGGAACAGACAAGGACTAAGAGATTCGCAGATATAACCTTTTGTCGAGCAGCTCCTCACTTTTGACGATAATCTCCTTCGCCTCTCGATTGGTACGGTATGGTGCACGGTTGGTAGCGGCGCACCGGGAATTAAGTCAATTTGATGCTCAATCCTCTAATAGGTGGTAATCCTGGGCACGCCTGTGTGGAAGACGCCAACAACTCCCGCAAAATGTTAGTGACAACAGGGGCAAAGAGGAAGGCACGCCCTAATGAAAATAATGCCTCTTTTGCACAAAAAGCATAGCAAACAGATTTGCTAGAATCTAGCTCATCAATATCAGATTTGGTGGCAAATAAACATGCACTTTTCAGTTTAATTTCGTAGCAACATTAGATGGTTTATTATTAGGCTTCATTTGTTGCTCAAATTCTTTTGCCACAATCTGATTTTCACTCTTATTTTTCTCCTGTTTTGCTTTATTAGCTCTAATATCATCTTTCAAAATGGAATCAGAGTCATAGGAAGCAAAGTAATATTTTTATCCTTGTGAACAAGAGTATACTGATTGTTTCTACCATGGTGTACAGAATTTTTATCAAATTGCCATGGTCTACCAAGTAATAAGGAACATGCTTGCATAGGTACCACATCACAATCAACATAATCAGCATATGTAGAGATACTAAAATGCACACACTAACAGTACGCGTGTTACTCTTAACCTTGCCGTTGTTGAACCATTGGATGTAGTAAGGATGTGGATGTGGTCTTGTGGTGAGAGAAAGCTTCCACCATATCCATGCTAGCTGTTGTTGCAGCTCCTCCATCTATGATGACGCTAATAGAACGCTCCTTCACAACTCCCTTTGTATGGAAAAGTTATGCCTCCGATTTTGCTCTCTTTGTGTAACCTCGCACACTCAAACACGTTGAGCAACTAAACATTCATACCACAAGATCTTCGCAGCCATGTATTATGCCTCCTCAGATCGTAATCATCTCCACCGTGTTCTTCATGTAATAAGAGCCAAAGTCTCTTCATCATAGTCACTAGCAGCACTCATACCCACCATCCTCGTGAGCAATCATCACACGCTGAGATTGGCATTCTCTCGAAATGTCCTCTTCCTTACAACGCATTTACTAAATAATATCACTTGTGTGCCCTGTTGACGCCATGGAAGAAGAAGAGCTCTCGTAGGCCCAAAGTGTGTACTCTATGGCGATAGTGGTGGTTGTGCCTCGCTTCTTGTATCACGTGTTGAGGTGGCAGCCGACGGAGGTGCCGGTAGTAGAACGGTGGAAGTAGATGATGCACGTGGTGTCCATGATGAAGGCTCGACCTGCAAAAGTTAGTCCGCCGCCATGGCCTGGCACGATCCTGCAGACTTCACGCTCAGCTTTACAAGCAAGATGGAATAATCGAGGATATTATTATAATCCTTGTAGTCTAGAATGGTCTCAATCTCTATTTAATCCACCTTAAAACGCAAGCATAGCTTCATTCTCCTCAACAATACCACATCTAATCAAGCGCAGTTTGTAATTCCTGATAATATTCTTCTACCGAATTTTTTCCTGTCTTAAGCGCTGCAATTTTTGAAGTAATTCACGCTGATAATATGGTGGAACCCAACGAGTACGGATAGCAGTTTTCAAAGCAGCCCAAGTAGCGGAACAGGATATAATCTACAATGTTCGCACCACCAAACACATGCAAAGCTAGTGAAAGCACAAAAAGCAGCAGAACACGCTTCTCCTCAGATATTGTAAACATGTAAATCGTTGTTCAGCTTTCTAATTCCCAAGTAAGATATATATCGTGAACATATCTACCTCAAATGGTGGAATATTCAATTTCAGTTTAGGAGATGGTCATGATCTCGTGACTCAAGGGGAGCCCTAACATTGCCATTATTTGCATGTGGACGATCCGGTGGTTGTGGTGTTGGTGGTTGCAACGAAGTTCTGATGTTGATCAACCTCATCCTCGTAAGCTCTCACATAATCATCCTCCCCACCGCAGCAGCAGGAGCCATGTATATCAACAAAGCACCACCAGAGCTTGGCCAGGCTGGAAGAGGGACACGGAAGCTCGGGCGGAGGGCTGTTTCATGATGTGGAGGTAGTCCGTGTTGTTGTAGTAGAGGTGCGTAGGTGCAGCCGGTGGTGGTGGTAGACGCGCGAAAGCAATTCATTAAACTTGTTATCGAGCTTTGTTTCAACGCCTTTCAATGCCATCTATCTTCTCCATGGCCTCTTCAAATCTATTTAGCACATCATCCACCGCCCACTCATCATTTGTTGAAACTTATCATGTAGCGCTTTGTTTGTCATGTTCTCCCGCCGTCCGTCGCTGGCTTGTGATCCTGCCATGGTTAGCAGTAATAGAAACACACAAGAATATGATTCGACAGACTACTAGGAAGTGGTGGTGGTGGTGGATGGACACACAACCACAAGCAAATCTCAAATTCTACCGCCTACCAAAGAAGAAAGGGTGATCGGCAAGAACCATGTAGTCAAAACTCTCAAAGCTTGGACAGAGCGATTACTGTGGAGAGTCAAACGCATCGATGTAGATGTATGTGGAGCTGGGAAGGCTTATAATATGGTAGCAAAAAGGGTCAATAATCAATTCAGAGATGCAAAGTTGAATAAACGCCAACGAAGGTAGAACTGGCCTGGTCCTAGGCTAGACCGTATAGAGACGCGAGCCTAGAACACTAACAAAATCACGGGCGCCGCACGGAAACAACGGAAAAGCACACTCTGAATTTTTTTTTTCGCTTTTTTTTTTTTTTTGCTTTTTTTTTTTTGCGCTGTTTTTTTTTTTTTTAAAAATCACTATAATGGCGTAGTGTCTCAAAACTCTTCCTGTGTCAAATCGACAGATGGGCACGAAATTTTTTCGACAAAAAATTTTTTTTGACCGCCTTGACCCAAAACCGGAAACGGGTCAAAAAAACTTTCTATAACGGCGAATCGCCTCAATCCACTTAGAAACACCTAAAATAGGATAGCCGTAAAATTTTTTGACAAGTACGCTTGGAAAATTTTGGCCTAAACGAGGGTGGTTACCGACTTTTTTTTTTTTTTCCAAACCTACTCCCGCAAGGAAACACGAATCGGAAACTAGATGGATCTCTAAAACAAACCTAATATGAGAAGAACTCGATTGGTGGTGGATATATGGTGGTGGTATATGACAAATGTGGTGGTATATGGTAGCGGTGGTGGTATATGGATACGGATTGGTGGTATATGGAGACGGATTCAGAGCGGTATGGATAAGCAATGGTGGTAGATGGCAAGGCGATGATGATGAAAGGCAGCGTGACAACTTATGACCAGAACTCAAACTCTAAAAGACTAGACTCTAAGACCAAAGAATTTGACACGCACGATGCAACCGCAAATTCAACAAAGCAAAAACCCTAAAAAGATTATGCAAAGGCTCAGATTGGTTCGGATATGATGAACTAACCCTAAATTTTTTTGTGGCTTTTTCGTGGACAATAGGTATGAAGAATGACTCGATCTAAACTATGAAAACCGAAAATCTCACCGAGCAACCTGGAAATCTGATACCACTTGATAGAGGCAAAGGTGTCCCGCCTTTCATGAGATGTTGGTTTTCGCTTTGGAGGAAGTCGACTTTGACGATCCGACTATTTAACGCGCGAGGACGCCGCGCTTTAGCAATCGCTAAACCAACTCCGAGAGGTTATTGACCACGCCGAGCACGCATCAACTCCGACCACGAGGGTCTGCTTTCGCGAGCAAACGAAGAACAAGCAAGAAACCGAGATTGCAACTGATATTGCGTAATATAAGATGAAAGCTTTATTGATCAAGGTGGGGTTCTCGGACGCTTTGTCCGTCGCTGAACACAAACGGCACGCCAAGTTGCAGCTATGGCTAACTTTTAATCTAAACAAAACCCAAGGTCTAAACGGTGCCCTAAGGGCTGTATATATGGAGGAAGAGGGGAATTTCGTGGTCTTGGTGGAGGGGTCCCAAATCAACCCTAACTCTTGTTTCCACACATACGGACTCTAAAACAGCCTATACTTAAGTATTTCGAAATTACATGGGCCTGGCTCACTAATAAGGTGACGAAAGACCTAGAATAGCCTCGACTACATTTATGAAGTAGCATCTTGTATATTTCGTCCAAGGCTTCATGCACCCATTATGGTGGCTTCAAAGTCCTGAATCATCACTTGTAACTCCGTTTGTTCCCTTTGCATGGCATTATCTCCATGCTTGTTCTTGCTCCAATGTCCATCCTTCTCCAAGCTAGGGCCTTCATTTGTAAGCAAAACAAATGTATCCAATTTAGGCAGATCATATTCTCATGAACATTAGAATCATTACCAAGAAACGAAAAGTACCGAGCATTTAATTGGCGGCGCGAGCTCTAGTAATTGGTCCAAGATATGTAGCAAGAGGGGCTGGGTGTAACAATGGTATTGATGTCCTCATCACAATCACTGTGGTAAGTCTTCAAGCGCACTTCCAAACCTTCACACAGACTCTGGTCACCGGCGCATCCACAATTCCTCTTGGATGTTTCTAGACCATGACGCCTAACCATCCGGAAGAAGCACGCCTTTCAAAGGTATCAAGCGCCGGATCCACGCAGATCAATCTTCGATGCTCAATCACTTTGGGTTTGTAGGGTTGGTGTTTGGGTTTTTCCTCACCATGATTTTCGCCAAAGTCCCTTGAGGATGGGTTGCTCTCAAATGACAAGTGTCAAGTTTCTTCTTGAGCAGCCAACCAGCTAGTGGTTGTAGGGGGCGGCTATTTATAGCCTAGGGAGCAGCCCGACATGATAAGACATAAATTCCTTCAATGATATGACCAAGTAGGTGGATAAGATATTTTGGGACAGCAAGAGCAAGAAGATACAGAACGGTCGGAAATTTGAATCTCAAATTCTCGTGGCTATCATGTTCTCACTATGTAGGCAATCCAGATCAAGCGACCTAACTCCCGCCAGAATAATTCCTCAATGTACTGTAAGAACTTCGCTCTCACATCAAGAAATTGATCAAATCGTATGAGATTTCCAAAGGCTTCACTCAAGGGATTGGTAGGTTTAGGATTTTGAGTTGAGCATCACATGGAAATTTTTCCTTAGTATTTCCTCACCCCTTTAACAGAGACGGTGTTTCCTATGACTCAAGAAAGAGAAAACGAAACTACGAAAACAAAAGTCTTCACGCTCATGTTCCTCAAATGAATACCAAGTCTTCAAGGTCACACCAATTTCTTCACTTTCAAAGTCTTCAAAGTCTTCGTAATATCAAAGTCTTCAACAAGAACTTCATTTTAGGGTCGACTTTTCCTCGAATATCAAACTCCTCATAGACTTATAGACCTGTGTACACTCACAAACACATTAGTTTCTTAACCTATAAGTCTTCAATACACCAAAATCACTATAAGCACTAGATGCACTTACAATCTCCCCTTTGGGTGATTGATGACAATATAGGTTAAGTTTTCAATGGGGATAAACATATGAAGTGTAAATACGATATTGAGGAATTTGATTGCAAGATATAGAAGAACTCCCTCAAGATGTGCATAGTGAGGAATTTGCTTTGAGGCAATGCACATTTGAAGAGTTGAATCATGGAGATTTCTCATATCTTGTAATTCATACACGTGATTTGACATATAATATGAAGAATTTGAAATGCATGATGAAATATGGTGCTTGATGAAATTCATCATGCGTATGATAACATTAATGAGGAGCAAGCATGCAAAATAACGATCAAGAGTATCGTGAGCTCAAGAGAATCGAGCTCAATGCATCAAAAGTATCGAGCACCATCGGTTTAAGATTACAACTCGATCCAATAAAAGTTTCGTAAGAACGAGAGTTGTAACTTAACAAAAAAAACGCCTGTATATGGGCATTAAAATAGACCCGCTTGAAGACTAACTCAAATTTCTCCCTTTGTCATCGAATGACCAAAAGGATCAAACCGAGGACTAACGCCTCAAGAATTTCAAGTTGAGGAAGGAGCGCCTGCTGTTGGGGTCGGTTGTTGTAGTAGGGCCTCGCCGCATTGTCGCCCAAGTCTTCATTTTCATTAGTGTCTCGTGATGAAGAATAGGAGCTGGCCACCAAGGAAGGAACTTTGACCTTCTTATATTTCTTCGGAGGAGGTGCGTATCAAAATTCTTCCTTGAGACCCATTGTCGCCGCTTCTTCCAAGACTGTAGACATTTGAAAGAACAGCCCAAAAGCGCTTGAAGGTTTCATGGAGGTAGTAGTGGTTTTTCTTCACAGCATTGTGTGTAGAGGTCATGTTGTGAAGAATTGAACCAAACTGACGCTTGACCCATTTATGATTGCGATCAACCTTCTGATGAAGACTGAGGAGTAACTCACGATCACCATCACCCGGTGCTGTGGTTGAGGACTTTGCTTTACCGAGGTATTTGCGCAAGAGTCATGTGGCGAGTCATCATTGGTGGAGTAGGATGCAGCTCTTTAAATCTGCTCCATCCAATGGACTAATGCTTCACGATCACAAAGCAGCTCCTTGCCCTTGTCATCACCGAGGAAAATGTCCGCTTGAGGACTTCAATCGGGGCAAGTAGCTGCAGTGGTTCGTAGTATCAGCCTTGTAATTGAGTGAAGACCTTGTCCCGATGAATTCTCATTATCCAAGGCGCATAAGGCTTCAAATTTCAAATGGTGACATAGCAATGTTTGCCGTAGTCCTCATGAAGAAATCATGGAAGTTGACGGAACGCCATGAATGATATTGAAAAGCATATTCTTCATGATGCCAACGATTTCTTCATCATTTGAGTCGTGGCCTTTGATAGGACTCATTGTCTTCGCTGTAATCCGATAGACAAATCCCGAGGCACATACAATAATTCCTTGACGAGGAATTTGGTTCTTGGGGCCTCATCCCGCTTCAAAGGCTTCATCAGCACTTGCATATAGTGATTTGAAAGTTCTCGTTCGTTGTAGATACAACAAGCACCATCAAGTGGAGGACTCGAGTGGTAGGGCATCAAGGCAATTCAGTTGTTGGTGCCTTGTAGTGAGGTATTTTCACATCCGCCTAACACCCATGAGGTCACGCTCTTGCCTCCTGCGTGATGTGCAGTTGCATAGAATTGAAGAATGAGTTCTTCATTCCAATCACGTATGTCAAGCAGCAGAAATTCGAAGTCCTCAAGGCCGTGAAGAACACCGAGGACCGGCTCAAAGCCCGGCAAGAGACTCCATGTCCACATGAGGAATATGTGCATGATCAAGACTTTGTCTTTGTTGAAGAGCACCGAGGAATAGAAATTGGCTTGACTCGGCAGTCCGTAAACGCATCTTCCTTATGCTAAGCAGAATCATATGGATTGTAATCAAGAAGAATACATGCTCACAAGAAATCTTCAGCCTTGAACTTTTGCTTTGTTGAGAAGGATTCTTTTTTGGCAAAGGAGTGTCGCGGAGTTGCATCACGCACCTCTGGAATCGCAATCTCAGGTTCTTCAGCCGAGGAATTTCTGTTCCTCTACAGTGTAGTACCGAGGATCAGCAAGAAGAGTTCATCATCGCTTAGTGGCTGGAATATCTTCATGGATGATGAAGTGGATGAGTTTCTTCAGAGCCCATTTGAACTGCTGAGCAGTGGACCGAGGAATCTGATTGGGGTGAAGAGGATAATTTGATGTCGACTTTCCCAAAAGTCATCGTCATCACCGGCGCTAAAGCTTCCAATATCCACATCTTCTTCAATTTCTCAACACCGCCTCTTCACCGTGGAACCGAGGCATAGGCGAGGAAATGATTGGGGTTGAAGGGATTGCTTCCATTTCAATTTTTTCATCAATCTGCCCGACGAAGCAGCAGTAATGATTTTCTTCATCCGATCCGCTTTGGGATCACATAATCTTCACCAAAAGGAACAAGGTCCTTGATGGAATTGAGGAAATTGGAACATCATCGATTGGATTTTCAAATGAGCTGGTCATAGGCTTCATTCTTCGCAAGTCAAGAATTTGACGCAGCCTGATGCTTTCCGCTTTTCTTCATCGCAGCTCGCTCGCAGCCTTGGTCTTCTTGCATCGAGGCGATGGCGAATTGGTGTTGGTGTTGGCAGGAGGAGCCGAGGAATCGGTTGATTTTCCTCAGTGCAATCGATGCAGCTTGCTCTGACTTGTTCGCTTTCGGGCGCACCACTAGTGGATGCCCCGCAATTTCTTCAATGGCTCGGAATGGGATCATCAGCCCTGAACTAGCATTTTCTTCAGCAGCCGAACTTCACCGGGCCGCATGTTCTTTTAGTCCGCTGAGCCGAGGCTCCACTGAGGAATTTCATGTTGCGTTAAAGCAACATTGTTGAATTTCTTCATCAGTTGACGAATCTGACTTTGGCTCTTGCCAATCAGCATAATAAGCATCAAAGTTTTTTGCCGAGGGCTTGATTTCAAGCCTCGACCTTGAGAAGTTCCTCAGTGTCATTCTCGACAACGCTTTTCTCGTGAACTTCTCCTTTCTCAGATGAGCTTTCTTGATCTCTCTGCCTTTTCAAACTTCCATTTCTTCGATGAAATGGGTCAGCATGTGACTTTGTCCAGGGTCGATGAAAATCAGCATAGGGGTGTTTGGATCCTTGTGCCGTAGATCAATGTAATCGAGGATTTTCCTCGGATCCAATGTCAAGAAGTGGGTACAGTGATGTGCCTTTGGCTCTAGCGGCCCTTTCTTGGCGGTCTCTCGATGATTTCCGCAAGTTCATCATCATCAGCCTCATCATCTTCAGTGGCTCTTGAATGCGACTGCTTTTTGGGACTTGGCCGAGGACCTCGTCCAAACTGGGGCCTTAGTCTTCAGCAGAATCGGGCCGATGAAGACTTTGGTGCACTTGAGGAACTTGTCAAACACTGTGAGGCAACGGAGAAGCCTCATGTCCTTGGCACGGGCTAGATGGCACAGCTACGAGGACTTTGTCTGAACTCATGAGGATTTTGTAGGTGCTGGCCGAGGACTTGGGAGGAGCGGGAGCAACATGAGGAATTGGGCCGTGAGGGCACAAATGAGGAACTTGGCCGTGAGGGCATCAAGCAGAAGCACTTGGCTTGTGTGCGGGCTTTTGCCATAGATTTTCTTGGCTTGACAGAGGCCTCAGTGGCAGCAGTCAGTGAGTCCTCATTGAATTTCCTCACCGCCTCGCTGGCTTTGTCTTGCCAATTTGGCTTGGCGCTGGCCCATTCTTCAGAAAGTCCTCACCACGCTTGATGCCGGTGGGGCCACCTTCAATGACCAGGTGCCAATGGAGCTTTGGGCATGGAGGATTGAGAGCTAATTTCTTCATGTACTTTGGAGTTACATATCTGTATCCCTCCATTCCCTTGCCCATCTCCGCTCAATCCTTTGAATGCGCACTTGCGCTGATTTTTGTTTTCTTTGTCAACTCGCTTCATCAGTGTGCAATAGTCAAGATATATTTCCTCGTGGATTTCAAATGCACCATGACCTCAGCCTCTTTCCTCCTTTCTCGTGGCTTCTTCCTTCTCGCCATATTCTTCTGTGAGGAATTTGAACAAACGAATTCTCTAAAGAAGTATGCAACTTTTCTTCGAGGAACGCTGCAAATGAGTTAAGTTGATGAGAACCTAGTGATTCAAAGCAATGACATGACTACCGTGAATGTAGTATAGTTGTGAGGAATTTGGAGAGGTCATATGCTCTCGTAAGGTTTTTCAAAAAGAACTAGTTTGAGGAATTTGACCAGATGAACCTTGAAGGATTTCACTAAGCGATCTTTGTCTTAGGTTCCAGAGTTGTATAGATCGAGGATCCACCCAATTGAGGAATCTTGAAGAAAATCATTGCTTAGAGAAACGAATCAAGAGCATATTTTGTTCGAGGTGTTCATATGTGTGAAGATTTGAAGAATAAACACCTTTGAAGATTTTCAGAAGATTTGAGAATCAAAGCGAGCAATAAAAGTAACTTTTAATTACTCCGGTGAAGAACACGTTTTAACTAAGAAGAACAGATGGAAGTTCGTCAGCCAGATCTTCCACGCTCTAACTTGGCGGAGGAAGACAGCTATGGCGGCCCGGAGTGAAGATTTCCTGCTGTCGGCGCTGATAGTAATGTCGGGCGATTCAGGTCGAGGCAAGGAAGCCTTCCTCACCGGGCGACGATGGAGAAGCGCGGCGCTTAGGGTTTGAGAAGTCTCGAAGCGAGAGAGAGCGGGTCGAGTGGAGTAAAGGAAGTGAGGAAGGGATAGGGGTATATATAGCCATCGGTGAAAAAACTGTTCGCTCAAGATTTGGGACTTAACGTGTCTCCTGTAACGCCCCTACACCCGCCGGTGGTCGCATTCTCAAGGATCTAGACGCCCCACAGATCAATACTTAGTCTTTTCGCGACACTGTCCTCACTGCAAGCACCGAGCAATCTTCTTGCCGGTCACCCATCCGTAAACTACTCCAAGCTGAGCACGCTTAACTTTGGAGTTCGTCCGAATGGGATCCCCAAAAGAAGGAATTTTATTGATATGAGTAGTCTATCATCCCCATTAAGCCAGGCTATTACATACACCCCCACTCGTGAGGAACCGACATCCTCGCCATAGCAGTGAACGCTCCTCTGGCACAACCGTCTGCATCCATCCAAATCGCATGTGCTATGCCGCGCGCTATGACGTGGTCACAAACGCCATGAACAACATGACCGCGCGACCTGTCCGCAACCATCCGTAACCGCGAGGGTCGGCTCGATACCAACTTGTAACGCGACCGACACCCGCCGGTGGTCGGCATTCGGCGGGATCTAGACGCCCTCATAGATCAATACTAGTCTTTTCGTGCACTTTGTCCTCACTGCGCGCACTCGTGAGCAATAACTTTCGGCCGGTCACCCATCCTCAAACTACTCCAAGCTGAGCACGCTTAACTTTGGAGTTCTCGTCCTAATGGGATCCCTAAAAGAAGGAATTCCTTATTGATATGAGTAGTCTATCATCCCTAATAAGCAAGTGCTATTACACCAATTTTCTCATTCGCTGACATGTGTCACCCACGCATCAAAAGTGGAGATCGTGATAGATGGGTGAATAGATAAATCCATCGTGGGATGCGGAACGGTTTGAGCGGCAAACCGAAAATTTGGATAAGATCAGTTTAAAGTTCGTTTGCAATTTCTTCAAATTGACAAGGACTCAAGAAGATTTTGAACGAGTTTCAAATAGAACGCATATGAAGAATTTGTGAATAGATTGGGTTGAGTATAGCATAGAGGGGAAGGGTCCGATCACATTCACTTAGCGTAAAAAGCAACTTGAAGAATTAGCCATAAGTGAATGTCTGAGAGGACATAAACCCATATATATATATATAGCCAATGAAGAAAAACGACGGAAACAAAGTGAAGATTTTGCAAAGTTGAAGAATTTGAAAAATCAAGAATTTCAAAAGTGAGGAAAACTCATATTGAAGATTTTCAACTTTGGTGGTGCCGTGACTCAATCAGATAAGAATGATGATTTCGATAATCACTGCATAATTGTCGAGGGTTCTCCGAGAATCAAATTCTTCATTAATTTCTTCACACTTAGAGTGTTATTCTTCATTGATTGAAGAAAACGTTTTCTTCATGTGTTGCACATCTAAGTCATCAATTTTGCATAAGTGTCGATGTGTGTCCTTTTAAAGAACATTCAAAGATTCTAAGATATTTAGCTCACACCGCAACTTGCTAAATCTCTTCTCATCCAAGGGCTTAGTGAAGATATCGGCTAGTTGTTCTTCGCCTTCACATGCTCGATGGAGATGTCGCCTTCAACACATGATCACGAAGAAAATGATGACGAATTTGAATGTGCTTTGTCTTCGAAAGTGCTGAATCGGGTTGTGAGCAATCTTGATGGCACTCTCATTGTCACAGAGAGAGGCACATTCACGTTGATGCAGTAGTCCTTGAGAGTTTGCTTCATCCACAAGAATTGAGCACAACAAGAGCCAAGAAGAATGTATTCAGCTCCGCAGAGAGATGGATACGCGCTCTGCTTTCTTCGAGGACCAATGCACCAAAGATTGTCCAAGTAAATGACAAGTACCAGATGTTGACTTATGTCCACACGATCACCAAGATAGTCGAGTCGTAATATCCAATGAGATCAAAAGTAGAGCCCTTGGGGTACCATAATCCTAGTGTTGGTGTGTGAGCTAGATATCGAAGAATATGCTTCACAGCCTTATGGTGTGATTCATTCAGTGTAGCTTGAAATCGGGCACACATGCAAACACTAAGCATTATATCTGGCCTAGATGCACGTAAGTACAATAGAGAACCAATCATGGAGCGGTATACCTTGTGATCAAGTCAATACCATTTTCATCAAGGCATAGATGGCCATTTGTGGGCATAGGAATTTTGACACCTTTGCAATCTTGCATGCCTAATTTCTTCGTGACATCTTTGAGGTATTTCTCCCGAGATATGGATATGCCATTGTGTTGTTGATGAATTTGAAGACCTAAGAAGAATTTCAACTCTCCCATCATAGACATTTGATATTCTTCACTCATCATATAGGCAAATTCATCACTATAACGTTGGTCAAGACAAACCAAAGATAATATCATCAACATATATTTGGCACACAAACAGTTCACCATCATATGATTTAGTAAAGAGAGTAAGGTCGAGTGAACCGGTGTGAAGCCGTTCACGAAGAATTCCTTCAATGTATCATACCACTGCCCGTGGGGCTTGTTTGAGACCATAGAGGGCCTTGTTGAGTCTCAAGACTTTGTCGGATTCTTTGGATCTTCAAACCTAGGGGTTGAGCAACATATACTTCTTCCTCAAGCTTACCATTGAGGAATGCACTTTTCACATCCATTTGATATAGAGTGATATTGTGATGGTTAGTATAGGCAAGTAATATGCGTAATAGACTCAAGTCTAGCAACAGTGCAAAAGTTTCATCGAAATCAATTCCTTCAACTCGTGTGTAGCCTTGAGCTACAAGTCGTGGGCTTTATTTCTCACCCACAAGGCCATTTTCATCTTGCTTGTTGCGGTAGATCCACTTTGTGCCAATGATATTATGCTTAAGAGATCTGGAAGTTTCACCAGTTCCTTACATTGTTGAGCTCGAACGATGTAATTTTCTTGCATGGCCTCGATCCACTCAGTTCAGTAAATGCTTCATCTACCTTAGTGGGCCTGTGATAGAGATAAAAGCATAGTGCCCACAAAAGTTAGATAAATGTGAAGCTTTTGAGCGCAGGAGAGGACCTCCGCGCTCAATGTCATCGATGATCTTTTCAACTTGCACTTCTTTTGCAACGCGAGGATGAGCTGGTTGTCGCCGAGGAATTTGATCATTTTCTCAAAGACCATTGTCTTCAAAGATTATCTTCAGTGCATCACTGACGTTTCACAGACAGAATGAATTCTTCAGCAGATTCTTCAAGAGGGAATGACATCCTCATTGTCTTGAACTTGATAGATTCCTTAGGAGCTGGTTCATCTAACATGTATGTAGGTGCCTTTGCAGCCATTAGTTTCATCAAACCGCACATCTACAGATCAACAATCTTGTGAAGAGCGATGTTGAAGACTCAGAGGGTGCGTAGTCCTTCCGTAACCAAGCATAAACCTTCATGTGCTTTCTTGCAAATTTAGAACTGTGATGAGGATCTCTAATCCAGCATTTAGCACCAAAGACTTTGAAATAACTCACATTGGGTTTCTTGTCGGTGAGGAGTTCATAGCGCGCTCTTCTGATTAATTTGTGAAGATATACTGCTTGATGATGTGGCACGCGGTATCAATTGCATCAATCCAAAACGACTAGGCGCTTTGTATTCATCAAGCATAGTGCGAGCCATCTCAACAAGAGTTCTATTCTTGCGCCCACGACGCCGCTTTTTCCGAGGAGTATAGGGAGCAGATAACTCATGAGTAATACCAAGTTCATCAAGATAGGCATCAAGACCGAATTATTGAACTCAGGCCCATTGTCACCCCGATGTGTCTGATCTTCACACCAAAGTTAGTTGAAACCCTCGAGGAAAATCGCTTGAAGACTTCCTGCACTTAATTTTGTGTAACAATGTGTACCCATGTGTAACGAGAGTAATCATCAACAATAACAAAGCCATATAGAGATGCATCATTAGTGATCGCTGAGTAATGATTAGGACCAAAGAGGTCCATGTGAAGCAATTCAAGGACGAGTAGTGGTCATGATAGTCTTCGCTGGATGCTTGGCCTTGGTCATTTTTCCAGCTTCACAAGCTCCACACAAGTGATCCTTGAGGAATTTGACATTCTCAATGCCAATGACATGCTTCTTCTTTGCAAGCTGCAGTAAATTCTCATGCTCATGCGTGACTAAGTCGCCGATGCCATAGCCACCTTCAAGCTTTTGCAAGTAGACACACGGCTGGTTGTGGTCCTCAGAGAAATCAACAATATACAAGTCTCCTCTCCTAAAGCCTCTTCAAGACTTTGAATTGTCACCATATAATCACAACACAACGATACTTTGCCAAAGATAACAACCATATCAAGATCACAAAGCATTGAGATCGACATGAGGTTGTATCCTAAGGACTCAACATGACTTTGTCCATGTGTATGTCCTTAGAGATCGCAACCTTACCAAGACCCAATACCTGACTTTTGCCTTTGTCAGCAAAGATGATATGTGATAGAGGCAAAGGTGTCCCGATGTTTCGATGAGATGGTGGCTATCGCTTCGTGGGAGTCGACCTTGACGATCCGACTACTTAACGCATGAGACGTCGCGCTTTAGCAATCGCTAAACCAACTTCCGAGGGTTATTGATCACGCCGAGCACGATCAACCCGACCACGAGGGCCTGCTTCATGCGAGCAAACGAAGAACAAGCAAGAAACTGAGATTGCAATCTGGATATTTGCAATATAAGATGAAAGCTTTATTGATCAAGGTGGGGTTCTGTGACGCCTTTGTCTCGTCGTTGAACACAAACGGCACGCGAAGTTGCAGCTATGGCGAACTTTAATCTAAACAAAACCCAAGGTCTAAACGGTGCCCTAAGGGCTGTATATATGGAGGAAGAGGGGGAATTTCGTGGCCCTTGGTGGAGGGGTCCAAATCAACCCTAACTCTTGTTTCCCCACACATACGGACTCTAAAAACAGCCTATACTTAAGTATTTCGAAATTACATGGGCCTGGCCCACTAATAAGGTGACGAAGCACCTAGAATAGCCTCGGACGACATTTATGAAGTAGCATCTTGTATATTTCGTCCAAGGCTTCATGCATCCATTATGGTGGCTTCAAAGTCCTGAAATCATCACTTGTAACTCCGTTTGTTCTCTCTCGCATGGCATTATCTCCATGCTTGTTCTTGCTCCAATGTCCATCCTTCTCCAAGCTAGGGCCTTCATTTGTAAGCAAAACAAATGTATCCAATTTAGGCAGCATCATATTCTCATGAACATTAGAATCATTACCAAGAAACAAAAGTACCGATAATTTAATTGGCGTAGCGCAGAGCTCTAGTAATTGGTCCAAGATATGTAGCAAGAGGGCTGTGGGTGTAACAATGGTATTGATGTCCTCATCATCCTCCCTTCTTGAAATGAAGTCGCCCTCGACGAAGCTCATATTCATCACCCAAATAAGGCTTCAAATCTGCAATGTTAAAAGTGGACTAACCCCAAAATCTGCAGCAGCTCAAGTTTATATGCATTATCATTTATTTTCTAACACCTTAAATGGACCATCAAGACGTGGCATTAGCTTTGATTTGCAAATTAGGAAACCTATCCTTACGCAAATGTAACCAAACAAGATCTCCAGTGCAAAGACAACATGTTTTCTACCCTTATCTCCAGAAGTTTATATTTAGCATTCATACGCTCAATGTTTTCCTTAGTTATCTCATGCATTTTTAAAATCAATTCAGCACGCTCTTTAGCATCAAAATTAACCTTCTCCAAGATGGAAGAGGCAACAAATCAATAGGTGCACGAGGTAGGAAGCCATACACAATTTCAAAAGGGCACATCTTAGTAGTAGAATGCAATGAACGATTATAAGCAAATTCAATATGAGGCAAGCATTCTTCCCACATTTTCTTATTATTCTTCAAAACAGCCCTAAGCATAGTAGACAATGTTCTATTGACTACTTCAGTTTGTCCATCAGTTTGGGGGTGACAAGTAGTACTAAAAGCGTTTAGTCCCCAACTTAGCCCATAAACATCTCCAAAAGTGGCTAAGAAATTTAGTATCACGATCTGAAACAATAGTATTTGGCACACCATGCAAGCTTAATAATTTCACGAAAGAACAAATCAGCAACATTAACAGATCATCGCTTATGACATGGTATAAAGTGTGCCATTTTCAGAATCTATCCACGACAACAAATATGCTATCCTCCCTTCTTTGTTCGAGGTAAACCTAAAACAAAGTCCATAGATATATCCTCCCAAGGAACACTAGGCACAGGCAAAGGCATATATAAACCATGAGGATTGAGTCGTGACTTAGCTTTTTGACATGTAGTGCAGCGAGCAACAAAACGCCAACATCCCGCCTCATCTTTGGCCAAAAGAAATGTGTAGCAAGTATATCCTCCGCCTTCTTCACGCCAAAGTGTCCCATTAATCCTCCTCCATGCGCCTCGCAACAACAAAGACTAACAGAGCTAGCAGGAATGCATAGCTTGTTAGCACGAACACAAAACCATCATTAATAACGAACTTGTTCCATGTTCTTCCTTCTTACAATTCTGCATTACATCTTTAAAATCAGCATCATGCACATATTGATCTTTGATGGTCTCCAAACCAAATATTTTGAAGTCAAGTTGTGAAAGCATAGTATAGCGATTTCCAGACAAAGCATCAAGAATAACATTTTCTTTACCCTTCTTGTGTTTAATGACATAAGGGAAAGTCTCAATGAATTCAACCCATTTAGCATGTCTACGATTCAGTTTAGCTTGACTTTTAATATGTTTCAAAGATTCATGATCGAATGTATAACAAATTCTTTGGGCCATAAATAATGTTGCCATGTCTCTAAAGTCCTAACAAGAGCATATAATTTTTGTCATAAGTAGAATAGTTCAGACTAGGCCCACTCAATTTTTCGTAAAAGTATGCAACAGGTTTGCCATCTTGTAATAACACACCTCCTAATCCAATTCCACTAGCATCACATTCAAGCTCAAAAGTCTTATTAAAGTCAGAAGTTGGAGTAAAGGAGCATGTGTCAACTTATCTTTCAATACCGAAGGCTTCTTCCCGTGGCGGTACCCCAAACAAAAGGCACATCCTTCTTTGTAAGCTCATTGAGAGGTGCAGCAATGGTGCTAAAGTCTCTCACAAACGCCTATAGAAACCAGCGAGTCCAAGAAAACTCCTCACTTGTGTGACTGCTGGCCAAGCGCCAACTCTCAATAGCTTCAATCTTGGCTTTATCAACTTCAATTTCTGTGGAGTAACAACATAGCCAAGAAAAGATACTCGGTCGGTGCAAAAGGTGCACTTCCCAAGGTTACCAAACAAACGTGCATCACGAGAGCATTAAAACAGCACGTAAATGTTCCAAATGTTCTTCCAAAGATTTGCTATAAATCAGTATATCATCAAAGTAAACTACCACAAATCGTCCAATGAAAGCACGAAAACTTCGCTCATTAATCTCATGAAAGTACTAGGTGCATTAGTTAACCCAAAAGGCATGACTAACCACTCATATAATCCAAACTTAGTTTTAAATGCTGTTTTCCATTCATCTCCCAATTTCATACGAATTTGATGGTATCCACTACGCAAATCAACTTTGGAGAATATTGTAGAGCCACTCAATTCATCAAGCATATCATCTAGCCTAGGAATAGGATGACGATAACTAATAGTAATATTATTAATGCCTCTACAATCAACACACATACGCCGACGCACCATCCTTTTTAGGCACTAGTATAATAGGAACAGACAAGGACTAAGAGATTCGCAGATATAACCTTTGTCGAGCAGCTCCTCTGACTTGACGATAATCTCCTTCGCCTCCTCCGGATTGGTACGTATGGTGCGCGGTTGGTAGCGATGCACCGAATTAAGTCAATTTGATGCTCAATCCTCTAATAGGTGGTAATCCGGTGGCACGCCTTGTGGGAAGACGCCAACGAACTCCCAAAATGTTAGTGACAAGACAGGGGCAAAGAGGAAGGCACGCCCTCGAATGAAAATAATGCCTCTTGCACACAAAAGCATAGCAAACAGATTTGCTAGAATCTAGCTCATCAATATCAGATTTGGTGGCAAATAAACATGCACTTTTCAGTTTAATTTCAGAAGCAACATTAGATGGTTTATTATTAGGCTTCATTTGTTGCTCAAATTCTTTGCCACAATCTGATTTTCACTCTTATTTTTCTCCTGGTTTGCTTTATTAGCTCTATTAATATCATCTTTCAAAATGGAATCAGGAGTCATAGGAAGCAAAGTAATATTTTTATCCTTGTGAACAAGAGTATACTGATTGTTTCTACCATGGTGTACAGAATTTTATCAAATTGCCATGGTCTACCAAGTAATAAGGAACATGCTTGCATAGGTACCACATCACAATCAACATAATCAGATATGTAGAGATACTAAAATGCACACTAACAAAGACGTGTTACCTTAACCTTGCCGCTGTTGTTGAACCATTGGATGTAGTAAGGATGTGGATGTGGTCTTGTGGTGAGAGAAAGCTTTCCACCATATCCATGCTAGCTGTTGTTGCAGCTCCCTCCATCTATGATGACGCTAATAGAACGCTCCTTCACAACTCCCTTTGTATGGAACAAGTTATGCCTCCGATTTTCAGCCTTAGTGTAACCCGCACACTCAAAACACGTTGAGCAACTAAACATTCATACCGCAAGATCTTCAAAGAGCCATGTATTGCGCCTCAGATCGTAATCATCTCCACCGTGTTCTTCATGTGTAATAAGAGCCAAAGTCTCTTCATCATAGTCACTAGCGACTCATACCCACCATCCTCGTGAGCAATCATCACACGCTGAGATTGGCATTCTTCAAGAAATGTCCTCTTCCTTACAACGACGACAAATAATATCACTTGTGTGCCCTGCTGACGCCATGGAAGAAGAAGAGCTCTGTAGGCCCAAAGAGTGTACTCTTGGCGATAGTGGTGGTTGTGCCTCGCTTTGTATCACGGTTGAGGTGGCAGCCACTGAGGTGCCGTGTAGTAGAACGTGGAAGTAGATGATGCACGGTGTCCATGATGAAGGTCGACCTGCAGAAAGTTAGTCCGCCAAGGCCCGGCCGATCCTGACTTCACGCTCAGCTTTACAAGCAAGATGGAATAATCGAGGATATTATTATAATCCTTGTAGTCTAGAATGGTCTGAATCTCTATTTAATCCACCCAAAAACGTGCAAGCATAGCTTCATTCTCTCAACAATACCACATCTAATCAAGCCAGTTTGTAATTCCTGATAATATTCTTCACCGAATTTTTCCTTGTCTTAAGCGCTGCAATTTTTGAAGTAATTCACGCTGATAATATGGTGGAACCCAACGAGTACGATAGCAGTTTTCAAAGCAGCCCAAGTAATGGAACAGATATAATCTACAATGTTCGACCACCAAACACATGCAAAGCTAGTGAAAGCACAAACAGCAAAGCAGGAACACGCCTCCTCAGATATTGTAAACATGTAAATCGTTGTTCAGCTTCTAACTCCCAAGTAAGATATATATCGTGAACATATCTACCCTCAAATGGTGGAATATTCAATTTCAGTTTAGGAGATGGTCATGATCTCGCATCAAGGGGAGCCCTTAACATTGCCATTATTTGCATGTGGACGACCTGGTGGTTGTGGTGCTGGTGGTTGCACGTAGTTCGATGTTGATCAACCTCATCCTCGTAAGCTTACATAATCATCCTCCCCACCGCAGCAGCAGGAGCCACGTATATCAACAAAGCAGCACCAAAGAGCTGGCCAGCTGAAGAGGGACACGGGAAGCTCGGCGGAGGGCTGTTTCACATGTGGAGGTAGTCCGTGTTGTTGTAGTAGAGGTGCGTAGGTGCAGCCGTGGTGGTGGTGGTAGACGCACAGCAATTCATTAAACTTGTTATCGAGCTTTGTTTCAACGCCTTCTCAATGCCATCTATCTTCTCCATGGCCTCTTCAAATCTATTTAGCACATCGTCCACCTGCCCACTCATCATTTGTTGAAACTTATCATGTAGCGCTTTGTTTGTCATGTTCTCCTAAATACCTCATCGGCTTGTGATCCTGCCATGGTTAGCAAGCAATAGAAACACACAAGAATATGATTCGATGCACTACTAGGAAGTGGTGGTGGTGGTGGTGGATACCACAACCGCCAAGCAAATCTCAAATTCTTACCAGCTTACCAAGAAGAAGCGGTGATCGGCAACCGATGTAGTCAAACCTCAAAGCTTGATAGAGCGATTACTGTGGAGAGTCAAACGACGATGTAGATGTATGTGGAGCTGGGAAGGCTTATAATATGGTAGCAAAAGGGTCAGCAATAATCAATTCAGAGATGCAAAGTTGAATAAACGTCAACGACGGCAGATCGGTTGGTCCTAGGCTAGACCGTGCTAGAGACGCGAGCCTAGAACACTAACAAAATCACGCGCCTGCACGGAAACAACGGAAAAGCACACTCGAATTTTTTTTTTTCTTTTTTTTTTTTTTTTGCTGCTTTTTTGCCGCTTGCTTTTTTTTTTTAAAAAATCACTATAATGGCGTAGTGTCTCAAAACTCTTCCGAGGTCAAACCGACAGATGGGCACGAAATTTTTCGACCAAATTTTTTTTTCAATCGCCTTGATTCCAAAAACCTGAATCGGGTCAAAAAAAACTTTCTATAACGGCGATCGTCTCAATACACTTAGAAACACTTAAAACAGGATAGCCGTAAAATTTTTCGCCAGTGCGCTGAAAATTTTGGGCCTAAACGGAGGGTGGTTTCCACTGATTTTTTTTTTTTCCAAATCTATCCTAAGGAAACACGAATCGGAAACTAGATGGATCTCAAACAAACCTAATATGAGAAGAACTCGGATTGGTGGTGGATATATGGTGGTGGTATATGGCATATGTGGTGATATATGGTAGGTGGTGGTATATGGATACGGATTGGTGGTGGTATATGGATATGGATTCAGAGCGGTATGATAAGCAATGGTGGTAGCAAGGCGATGATGATGGAAGGCAAGGCGTGACAACTTATGACCGTAACTCAAACTCTAAAAGACTAGACTCTAAGACCAAGAACTTGACACGACGATGCAACCAAAATTCAACAAAGCAAAACCCTAAAAAGATTATGCAAAGGCTCGATTGGTTCGGATATGATGAACTAACCCTAATTTTTTTTTGTGGCTTTTTCGTGGACTTTAGGTATGAAGAACAGACTCGATCTAATCTACTAAAAATCAAAATCTCACCGAGCAACCCGAAAATCTGATACCACTTGATAGAGGCAAAGGTGTCCCGATGTTTCGATGAGATGGTGGCTATCGCTTCGTGTGGAGTCGACCTTGACGATCCGACATACTTAACGCGAGACGACGCGCTTTTAGCAATCGCTAAACCAACTTCCGAGGGTTATTGATCACGCCGAGCACGATCAACTCCGACCACGAGGGCCTGCTTCCGCGAGCAAACGAAGAACAAGCAAGAAACCGAGATTGCAATCTGGATATTGCTGTAATATAAGATGAAAGCTTTATTGATCAAGGTGGGGTCTCGTGACGCCTTTGTCCGGTCGTTGAACACAAACGGCACGCTAAGTTGCAGCTATGGCGAACTTTAATCTAAACAAACCCAAGGTCTAAACGGTGCCCTAAGGGCTGTATATATGGAGGAAGAGGGGGAATTTCGTGGCCCTTGGTGGAGGGGTCCAAATCAACCCTAACTCTTGTTTCCCCACATACGGACTCTAAAAACAGCCTATACTTAAGTATTTCGAAATTACATGGGCCTGGCCCAATAATAAGGTGTCGCAAGACCTAGAATAGCCTCGGACGACATTTATGAAGTAGCATCTTGTATATTTCGTCCAAGGCTTCATGCATCCATTATGGTGGCTTCAAAGTCCTGAAATCATCACTTGTAACTCCGTTTGTTCCTCTGGCGCATGGCATTATCTCCATGCTTGTTCTTGCTCCAATGTCCATCCTTCTCCAAGCTAGGGCCTTCATTTGTAAGCAAAACAAATGTATCCAATTTAGGCAGCATCATATTCTCATGAACATTAGAATCATTACCAAGAAACAAAAGTACCGATAATTTAATTGGCGCATGAAGCTCTAGTAATTGGTCCAGAGATATGTAGCAAAGAGGGCTGTGGTGTAACAATGGTATTGATGTCCTCATCAATATGCTTCAGATGTGATGGTGATAAGGAGCATCCATCAATAGATTCTTGTCACCAAATATGTGATTTGTACATCCATTATCGTGAACCCACTCAATGGTTTTAAGTTGATCATCCCGCAGATGAATTAGTGCAACTTACGCATCTTATATACTTCATCAAGGAAGAATA